>VWPU01002373.1:0-100552 GCA_013398955.1 Callaeas wilsoni
AAGAACCCAAACCCCTACATTCAGGAACCCAAACAGGTACCAAGGCCATCATCACCATGGGCAGGCTTGAGAGGACTGCTTCCATACAGGGAGACATGACTGACAGATAAGCAAGGTTTAGCTAATCCTATTTATTTGGTCACTTCAGCATTCAGCCGAGTGTTACACTTCCTTTTTGACTTGCTTTTTCTTTCAGAAAAGAACTGCAGCATAGCCAGATATGTAGCTCATGGCTCATTTACTCACAGTGCCAGCGAGTGCCTCTACAGTGATTCTCTTTTGAACGTACATGAGTGACAGATTGTTCAGACCACTGGTTCTCAGCATCCCCAGCATACTGGTGTGCTGTAGGGTGTTCTGTTCTGGCAAGAATTGCTGCAGGGAACAGAAGTACGCTTGATACATGAGGAGTTACCAAAGACAGTCAAGCCACATCCTGGGACCTTGCAGATGATTGCACTAGCTTTAAGTTCACAAGATTTAGCATTTCACTTTTTTCTTCTTCCTATACATGTTCTAGTTGTTCAGCGTGACTGTTTTGAGTGGATAGGCGATGGGATGCAGGAAGGATGGCGTGCATAGAGAAGAGGATCTGTTTACGGAGTGACAGAGGAGCAGCAGCCAACACTGATTTTCTGCAGCTGAGTGGAGAGAGGCAACCTCACCTTGATCAGAGAGACCAGATCTTGGACACTTTCAGTGCACTGTGCTATGAAGCAGAGTTTAGTTTTTCTAGATAAGGAAGGAGGACTTTCTCCTTCTTTACTGTTGATGCTACTTAGTGAGGTATTTTCCTTATGAATATAGGTAGATGGATAGTGATTTGTGGTGCATTACTGCAAGCTCAATTCCTGGTGTCTGAAAAATAGAGAACCTGCAAATCGTCTCTGAGAAATTCTCAAAGGCTGCTCACACTATGTATGCTCTGGTTGTCACTTGCAGTTCTGGCAAAAGAACTGATGTGAGCCTGGAAGTAAAGGGATAATAGGGAAACTCCAGGTAAATAACCCTTGCTATTGTACTACAAGTATATCTGTTTCTTCTCTAATGCAAATTCCCATCTGGGAAGAGTTTCCTTCCAAAAAGCATGAAAGCAATAAGAAGATAACAGTTTTCACCCAAGGCTAGTAACCTGGCAAAGATCTGGATACTGTTCCTGAGCTGTGAGTTTTAGTGCTACCTGCAGAGATGGTGGATGGATAATTTAAATCACAAACACTTAGAAAAATCTGACATGGGGCACTGTTCCAGGAAAGCAGTGCCAAGGATAATTTTATTCTTCAGTGAGTTTTTGGGTGGTACTTGCCTTATGCACTGAGAACCTTTTATAGGTTACTTCTTGAGCCACATTTTGCCAGTGAAGGTTCTGCACTACAGCCAGAGAACACTTCTGTCTGGGGGGGAAAAATCCATAGTGTTGGCAGCAGATTTTATGACATATTGGGTGATGTCATTAAGGGAGCTGTTAGCAATCTGTCATTTACAGAGCAGCTTCAACTGGTCCAACGTAAGGGAAGTGATTTAATTTCATGTCTGCTTGGATTTCTCCTATATAATCAGTGGAGGCTCAGGAGAGTTAGGAGGCACAGCATGATCCTCTCCTGATTACTTTGCTGTCATTTCCAATTTAGGGCCTAAAATGCAAGAGTGTAAAGTCTTTGTGCCCAGAGGGGCTCATGAGGGGTTGGTACAGATGCTCCCCCAAATCTTCTAGCTGTGGTGGCTGCACAGGCTGAGCACTCTTGTGCAAGGACTAACTAGAGTGACTGTAGCTTCTGACTCAGGTTATGCAAACGTGGTTGCTGACAAATGGCAGGGGGAAGGGACCTCTGCAGGAGCGTCCACAAGGAGGCAGATGAAGAAGTGCTCTTCCTGATGGAGGGCAGCACATTAACCCAGCTTGTACCTATCCCCTGAAGCTTGTTGTGGCTGTTGCAGCCTTCATTTCACCTGCAGGTAATTTGATCCTGTCTTCCATGAGTTTTCCCATGAAGGGGAAATGGATGTCCCACGAGGAGAACAACTAACTAGAAATGGAAACCAGGCATGTTCTTATGCTGCCTCTTTGAAAGCTCCTCAGCTCTTCAGTGTAATATTCTATTTCTTTTGGATATTTGTGTTTTAGATCAAAGAGGAGAACAGCAGAAAATTGTCCTAAATTGTGCTTTGGACAAGCTGCATAGCACATCCAGCATCCTCCTGCTTTTCCTGTAGAACACAGGAAGGTGGCTTGGAGTACCACCATCAGGAACCAGGCTGGCCCCCCTCCCCATCACCGCAGGGTGCAGAGAATGCTGCTGTGATGCTGGTGTGAGGATACACCACGTTTTGTTGCTCTTGTTTGTTGCCAAAGGATGTGGACAGCAGAAGCACAGGTTGCTTCAGGAAAGGATTAGAGAATTAAGAGAGAAGAGATGCAGTGATGGCTATTATATGTACTGGTCTGCACATTGGTCACAGCTTCACTCTGCGGGGAGCAGACTGGTGGGAGTAAGGAGGGTGCGATGGGGGAAGACCACTTCAAATTCATCTTGCTTCTAAGTGTCTGATATTGTCTGCTGTTGAAAATGTCATTCCAGGCTAGATGAACCTTTGTTCCCACCAAGTATATCCACTGTTGTGTATTAGTTGCTCCTCTGCAGGTAGGTTTAAGAGAGATTATTTGTTCTTTCTGTGGGCAATGACATATTCCAACACTAAGTGCCGGTCAGAGGATTGCCTGATAGTCAGCATCCTGTTTTGAATTTTGGAAATGCTTCGGGAGACTTTTTCTCTTCATAAAATGAATTCATGGATCTATAGACTTCAATGCCAGACAGGTCCATTAGTCAGCTTTACTGGGTAACACACACCATGGAGTTTTACCAAGCTACTGCTGTACAGAGCAGTATGCTAATATTGGTTCCTTTACTCTGCTAGAAACTGTAATGAGGTGCAGTGAGTGTTTGCTGCCAGAGTCAGGATCATTCTTTTCCCTTCCCAGGAGATGGCTACTGAGTTTATTTTCTCCAGATATCCTGTGATTTAAAAAATATGGTTGTGGCTGCCGAAGTAGATGGTTTGTGCATAACATCTGTGAATGAGGAAGTGCCCTAAAGTAGGAGCAGTGTCTCATAATACATAGTTAGCATTTATATAGTGGCTTTCAGCCAACTGTTTCAAAATGTTTTTTACATAAGGGTAGGCATAGCTATCACTCTCCCAGTTTTCAGCAACCGAGGGCAAAGTGCTTTGCTGTCTGCCAGTTTTTGTGTTACATCAGTAGCAGAGCCCAGAATAGAATCCAGCATCTTCCTCTACTCTGTTGTTGTCTGGGTCTAATCAAACTGGTACGATTCAGGCACAGCCTGTTATAGGGCTCGTGGCTGTGCAAGTGGCTGAGCTTGAAAGGAATAAGGGACCACAGTGCTATGGCAGATGGCACTTTTGACATGCAGCTGTTGTCCTCACAGTCCTACGAGGTGGTGGGAATGATGTGGTGAGGATGAGAGGTCAGAGGTGAGAGTCATGAGGTCTGAAGATACATTACATAGTGGGAATCAGAATTGGCAGCAATGTTGGTTCAGATGCAACTGTCGATGATACTTGAGTTCTCAAATTTGATTGTAAACTAACCATGAGTCAACTAACCATAAGTAGTCATGAGCCAAGACCCTCTAGAATCAAAAGTCTTCATGAAAATATAGCATCGCAAAACCCAAATACATTTTGAAATGACTAATTGCCATTTAGAGTCATACCAGATTCAGATTCTCATCTCCAGAATTTGGGTAGTGAACTCTGAAGGTTAGTGTGACACTTTTGTGTACGTACAGATCTCCAAGAACTATGTCTCTGATAAATGACAAAATTTCTGAGATACTTGGTGAAATTCTTGAGGGTGAGCAAAAATGGACACAAAATAACAATTACCTGCAAAACCCCAGAAACTGCAGCCTGAGATTCAGTGGTAAAAAATTCCAAATGTGTGTTTTTTAGGACAGAAGAGTAATCTTTAACCTAGTAGGAAAACCAGCTAGTGAGACAAAAATTTAGAAATCTAGGTAAAATGACAAGGCTGAGTGATGATTCTGTTTTAATAAAAGGTTTATGTAGAGGAGAGAAAAACAGCAGAAAGAGTAAATAAGCCTACAAGAAAATGTATGACAGTAAGTGCTAGCATGCAGAGAAGTGTTAGAAATTGGAAAAATACCTAAGAGAGATAAATTTGTCTATGCAATGATTGTCTATAAAAGCAAAGTTTGATACAAAAAATCAATACTTCTAGGTTTTTAAAATGTTAATTGTATAATTTCTAGTAAGCTACAAGGCTTACATCCTTATCACAAAATTCCTCTAAGCAGGAATTAAGAAAAAAGCAGAATGAGATTTTCAGTTTCCAAAAATAGATTGCCAAGAGCAGAGGTTTTTTCTCCTTCTGATTGCAAGAGAATCACTCTGCAGTGTTTTACCAAAGAACAAGTAGTACTGAGCAAAAGAATAATTGAAAAGTGATTTCTCACGGATTTTTCTACCTATCTATTCTCTGTGCTGGATTTTGTTGTGCTGTCTAGATGAAATATTCACAATGGCACTGACCCTTTCCCTTGTGCAATTTGTCCAGTGTTTGCCTGGCGATGTTCAGATGTAGTGGAGCAGAAAATCCCTTGCTACAGCCAGCATTTGCTGGGGATTACTCTTCACACTGGTGTATGTTGAAGGAGATTCACTGGACGAAGTGATGAAATGGCTGTATGGCTTCAAGACTAGAAATCTTTTTTGAGTGTGATCCAGCCAAACACCCTGGAAAGCTGTGTTCTTTTTTCTACTTTTTGAAAGGGGTAAAAATACTGAAAATGCTGAGCAGTTCTTTGAAATATGCATATTTGAGCTTCAGGTTACTGAGAGAGATGAAGATAGTGCTGCCTCTTTTTTTCAATTCCTAGGAAGAGTACTCTTGGGGTTGACTGGGGCTCCTCATTTCTGGAAATAATGCTGAGTATTTGCTGTTGTGTTGTACTTGTCCATACTGACTTCACTGCATTGCACTGTGAAGGGCATTCTTAAGTATGGGGCTTAAGTCTCAGTTAATTGAACTATCAGGATAAGTGTGTATAGAAATACACGTGTGTCTTGCAGAGTGACCGAGGGATTTGTGTTCTCTCTTTTGAAAATTGGTCAATTTTCTTAGAACTCACACTTGGGAACTCATCAGAGTAGTGACTCCTGGTTTCTCAGCAGGTTGTGCTTCTCTTTGGGTATTCAGAGTCACTCAGAACACTTAATTCTTTACCAACTTCTTCCCCATAGCCTGTCTCCATTGTCACCTGTATTGTCACCTTCTGCTTATTACAGACAGCTAAGGATGGCTGACAGCAGAGCAGGTGCAACTTAGAGCGTGAATGCACCCTTGGCTGCTCTGTTCTGTGTGTCAGATATGTTGCAGTGTCCACCTGGCTTCAGTGCTGGCATTTTGAGACCTGGAAACATCAGAGAATTATCTCTTTCAGCATAAGGAGATGTGTCAGAGAAGCAGAGAGGACAGCATCTCATGTCCTGCTTCTGGCTTGAACTTCCCTTGTGTTTCCTAGGTGTCTCATGCCATTTTTATTTCTCTGTAAAATCCTTCCCAAAAAGTCTCATCTCTTTTTGACTTTTTTTCTGGCAGTTGACGAAAAGGGTTTGTGGCAAACACCCAAGAGGACAAGTCTCACTGAATTCAGCACCTGTGACAGGAACTTACTGCCTGTCTGGATAAAAAAGGAAAGGGCAACCCCTTTGGTGATGGGGGCAGGCAAAGAAGCTCTCAGTCGTAGGCTTTCCATCTACTGTGTGCACCTCCTGGGACTGCAGGCAGGTAACATTCCTAGTTTTATTTCTATCAGTTGGCTGAGCAGAAGAGGATGTCATTCTGGCAAACTCTCAGTTATTCCAGCTAGCGGGGAGGTTGTTGAGATAACTGAGATGGAGGAGAAATACAGATGGTGTCAAACGTGCAGATAAGGCAGCAGGGACACATGCATGGAGAAGAGCAGGCCTGTGATATTGCTGACTGCATGGAAGAGCAATCTGAAAAGCCATCTCAGGGTAGGTACAGGGTGGTGCTGTGCGAGTGCGGCTGGCCTGTTCCCTTTGTGGGGCTCCCATGGTATGCAGCGCGGAGTGTGTCCAGCTGGGATCTGAGCCCTGCTGTGCTGAGCCCTGTCCAAAAGGTACAGAGGCCACTGTTCCCCAAAATGTTCCGTGTTCAGAACAGGCAAGGCAGAGAGAACAGAAATGGCTTAAGCACAGTGCCTGGAGAGCTGGGAACGCAGCCTGCATCTCCTGACTTGTGATCCAGTCCCAGCCACTAAACTCCACGGCCCAAAAATGGTCATGGGAGGGCTCTTTGGGCTAATGTCCATGGATTGAGCTGAGTGTTTTTAAAGAATGTTCTACCAAACTTCACTGAGAAATATTAGTGGTAATGGTATGTCATTTGCTTCACAGTGCTCATTTCGAATTGCTTGGTCTCTTTCTCTAAATCACTATAGCACAGCTTGGCTCTGCCTCCAGTCCAGCTCTGTACCTGTGCTTGCTAAAAGTTTTTATACTGATAGCTGCCATAAATGTACAGTATCAGGTTTCCTAATGTGGTTAACTCAGTATTTTTTCATTATTTGATTTTTACAATATTGAAATATCTGAGTGCTTTTGTGGATGGATGACTAGAGAATATATTTTTGTGAAAAGGATCTCTTTTTTAGTTAAGAAGCAGTTCTAAAAATGCCTGAAAAATCCTTAATGATATTTATTCTACTCATATGACCTAAAAATAGCTAAAGCAATTTGAGTAGGAATGAAAAATCGCTTGCATATGGAGTTTCAGCTCTAAGTGGAAGGCAACCTCCTCTCAGATCAAACAGTGAGGTAAAAGTCGGGATTTTCTAGTTTTGAATTGCAATTTTGATACTTTGCAAAAGTACTCTTAGTGGCTTTGAGCACGTCACAGAGTTTCTTCTTGAAGTCAGCTATGTGAATTACTTGCTACTGATGTCTGCTGTAGAAATGTGTTAACATTTCTAAAAGTGCTTAATAAATCCCATCATGCTACTTTGTAGTTGGGATGTGTTTGGATATAACCTGTAGCTTCATTTCATGTAGACCGTGCCACTCCACCATATTGGCTGGGTTCCTTTGGGAATTATTGTAGGAGAACAAGAGGTTAATATATAACCTGTTAAAAGCCTGTTTGGGCCTCAGGAAGAAAAGGTTTCTCATTCCTGTGCTTTGCACTCTCTGATCACTCTTTGATCTAAGAGTGTTGGAGCACTTTGTAAACTTCATGAGCTGAGCCTCTTAACCCCAGCAGCAGCAGGGCACCTCTGCTGATAGTTAATGAGGAGAAAATTGAGGCTGGGAGGAGCTTAGACCAGCAGTCTAGATTTGGGTCTAAGTCTGAAGATGCTGGTTTTCTGAGACTGCTTCAAGGTTGCTTGGGAAAGATGTGTCATGTCCAGGTCTGTAACCTATAGCTCCAGTCTCTTTATAGCCAGATTACCCCTGCTGCGACTGCCAAACATTCCTCGAAATGAAGCTCCATACAGAGTTGTAACTGCTTGAACCTGGGGGGATTGTCACTGTATTAGAGCATGGCCAGTGACCCTGGCATGATAGTATGTCCTAGATTAAGAAAAAACTTCGTGCTATGTTTTCAAAGAGGTATTATTTAGTATTGAATGGCCTTTTCTGCCTTTTTCTTTCTTTATAAATGGAGATGAATCCAGGTTTGTCTAAGGCCATAGTTCTTGGTGCAGCTGATGACAATGTTACAGTGAAACTGTGTAATGAAAAGCCTGTTCCTGTGAAATCTCCCAACTGACAGTGCTCTCGTGTGCATGCAGGGATTCAGGGACCCTGAAAGTGTGGTCCATAGGAGTCTGATGCACGAGGGCTAAAAAAGCAGCACACACATTATCTGCAATGCCAGAAGGGCCTTGTCTTAGTCCAGTGTAAGGGCCTGGAGAGCAGGATGAGATTGCAGTAAGAAGGGAGAAGTGCCTTTTTGGTGGCTGAGACATTGTGCATTGGTGTTCAGGCTGGTCTCTGTGATGGAATCTGGTGCATGGAATGAGGTGCCTTTTCTTTCATCTGGAAATTCCATCTTCATTGATTTTCATGCACCAAAAAGACAAAGAGGATTGCCTTGAACATCTAGTCTGACCTTCTGGTTAATGTGCCCCACAGGGCTTCCCTCAATTAATTCAGGTTTAAAGTAAAGAAAGAAAAAAAAGAAACAGAAACTGGATTCTCCTGCCAGTTCACCAGGTTCCTAACCAACTATTGCAAAATTTCTGATATTACTACTTCTCCTGCAGTCACTATTTGTTTTCCAGTTTCTTTCTAGCCGAGATCTGGATTAGAGAACACCATTTTGTGTGTGGTGTTTCTGCCACATTCCTACCAAACGACTTTGCATAGGTACCAGGCTGTAGAGAAGGACTTGTTGCAGAAACACTGGAGGGTTGAGTAGGGGCAAGATGGATCTAGTTCACTTCACTGCCATGTAGCTGAGAGAGCTTAAGGGAACAGACACCCTGCACAACAGCCTGGCAGCAAAGGACTGTGAGGAGGCCAGGTGTGCTTACAGGGAGATGAGCTGGAATTCCTGTCCCTAAGACCTGGAGGTGTGGAAGGAAGCTATCTAAGTAGCTTGCCAGCTTAAGATTATTTTGATAAGCTTTGAAGCTAGTCAGCAGATGAGATGGCTTAGGAGAAAGATACTCCACAGTGCAGGACCTGCTGGGATTCTGACCAGTAAACCCACAGCTCATGGCCCTCAGAACCATGAAGCCAGAACCTGTGGCTTCTGCACTGTAGGAGGAATGAGCCAACAGCAGCTGGGCTGTGTGCAAAGTCAGGTGTCTGTTTCCCATTTCTACTCTTCTCCATCCCTTCTTCTCATGGAACAGGACTCAGCAGCCCTTTGGGGCAGGGCTGCTCTCGAGCCTGAAGCATGAGGTCAGGGTGCCTGGTTTGCTTGGCTACTGAAAGCCTCTTGGTATGAAGCAGCAATGATCAGACTGCACAAAGGTCTGTAGGCTGGTAACTTTGTGAGATAACTGTCTAGGGTAAGTATCTCAACATCTGATTGTTTGTGGTATGAACATACTTCAGTTGCTATGTTGGGAACAGTTTTTTCCACTGATGTTTGCTTTCCAGCAGGGAAGGGCAATGCAAGCCAAAGTTCTCATAGATGGAAGGGTGCTCAGAGCACCTATCCTGCCGTATTAATCATAACTAATTTTTCTCCTCCCATAGTTCAAAATATCCTGAAAACACAGCCTTTTCTCCACCTTATTGGTCTGCCAAAATTCTCCAGTCATCACCCTGGTGCCAAGCCACTCACTCAACCTGCCCACGTATCTGATTCACTGTTTCCACCGACAGTGATCCGTGTCCTCGTTCCTCTATCTGCCATAGTCACTGAGCCACCTGCCTGTCAGCTCTGTCCAGCTGAGATGCCAAAGAAAAGTCCAACATTAACTGTTGGTATTTTGTAAACATATTTTACCTGTGAAAGTGTTGCATAAAGTTCTGGCTTCTAAGGAAAACCTGATTTCCTGTACAAAATTTGACTACTTTTCCTGACTCCATTTCCAAGATAATAATTTCTTGAAAATCCCTAAAGCGATGAAAGGTCATACAAAAAAGGCCACAGAATATTAATGTTAGAACATGTGTATTATTTTCTTTCTGTCAAAGTCTGTATAAAGAAAAAGAAGACTTTATTTAAGAAGCCCAAGGAGACTCATGGCTACCCAGCTTCACTGCAGCAGATAAGAGAGCACTTGCTAATGGTGCTGACAGCTCGAGGCAGATTGCTGGGGATTAGCAGAGTTGTGACGGGAGCACGTCTGACCTCTTAACTGGCTGTGCTCTCCAGTCTCCAGCCCTGCTAATTACCATGTAGCACAGCTAAATAAATAATGCATGCTGCATTCCTCGGAACTTATAAATAGGCGAGCGTTACACAATCATATGGACCTTCCCATGACTGGTGGTCTGTGGTGCCCTCTCTGCTTGAGTAGACAGTTTGAGAGGGCATCTGTCCTGCTGCTTGGTGTGAGACTCAGGGAGAGGTGACGCTTTTCATTTCGGCATTTCCTAGATGCTTGCTAGTAATGCTGTGTCTCACATCCCTAGTCCATAATGATATGGCTGGGAGCTGTTGATTTACATGAATCACTCACATTGTGGCTTTGGCCACTATCAGTTCACATTGTAAAAGGTTTTCAATTGCTTTGTTCAATGATGAACAGCAATAAGGAGATGTTTCCAGTGTCTGTTTAGAGGATTTAGTGACAAGATTGGTTCAGAAGTAATACATGCAAAGGCATTTTCAAATCTGTCTAAAGAAACATTTGGGAAAAAAATGGTTGTTTTCAGAGCTGATCTCATGGTGTATTTCCAAGATGATCCGTACAACTGATTGGAAATTTTAATAAAAAGATTTTTCATTAGAAGATGCTGACTTGCAATGATCAAAACCACATGCAGCACTCTGCCAGTTCCAGCAAAACTGAAGGTAACAGGAAAGGCATCTCCTGTCTCGGGCAGGAATTACCCAAGGGAATACTCCCAAGTAGCCTATTGTGTGAGATGCTGAATACCTACTATTAAATATTTCCTTTGAATCAGAAAGCCAGATACCTAAACTGTAGAAATTGTCCCCTGCCCAGGAGGATGTCCTGGTGGTCACCCTGATGGCTGTCCCAGGATGCCTCTCCCATTTATGGAAAACTCCAGAAAGGTTTTGGTTGCATTGTGAGGAGGAGTGGGCATCATTTAGGTTTAGTAGAAAAGCCATTCCCTCTCCAGAGTTGCAGCACACAAAAGACCATCCTGCAGTGTTGGAATCCAGTGTAAACCAGCTTCTTTCCTGTTTTGCTTGCAAAACACTTGCTCATGGCAGCGCAGAGCAGCGTCTGAGGTGTCATTTGCTAAGCCATGGGCGTGCTGAGCCTGATGTGGTGTCCTGGGCTCCCCTCTGCCCCCGGCTGAGCCATCTCCAGCTGCACTCCCTCCCTTCCTTTGCAGGCAGGAAGCAATCCCGCCTGTCACTCGGGGTGAGTTGAGAAAGGAGGAATCTTCTTGCATGCACTTGCCTGCTGTGCAGCTCCACAGAACCAGGTCTTAAAGCTATTGTTGTGTTTTCCCCTTATGGAGGAAATAAATAGGCCAAATAAATAAATGAAAAAGGCCAAAGGCTTTTTGTCAATGGCTATTCTTTAATTTTGTATGGCTCTTTTCCCCTTCTGCCTCGTAACTTACAGGAAGCCCTTTACTATCAGTTCTTATAAATAAATGAATGAGGCCTTATTAAAGACCATGCACTCTTATAAACTTGCCCAAAATTTAATATCTGTCCTTTCTGGCCTCTCTCAGAATTCAGAGTATTTCTTGGGGTGTTACTATGATGTGTTACACTGCTTTTTTCCTGTATGAGGTTAATAAGGAAAGCTTGCCATAACCAGTGTTTCATCTGTTCAACATCTCTTTACTGTTGCTTCTGAACAATAAAAATAGTAAAGCTTTTCGTCCTTCATGAAAATTAATTTTCTTGAGCGCAGAGAGACTAATATCACCTGTAAATATATAATTAAGAGCTGCAGCCTTCAGCCATTTCTGGAAGCTTTTCCATATCATAACATAGATGGCAATGTAGTCAGATTAACTGTGAAGAGGAACGTTTATGCTTTATCCTTTTTGTGGCTGTAGATGTGTCATAAGGTCACATCCATATTAGTATGTCTGGCCTGTGCTGTTCAGTAATTAATTCAGTCATTATTAACATAAATTGTTTAGATGTTATTTTCAGTTTCAGTCAGTGCTTTCCCATTTGCATTAATATGTGCAATATTTCAGATAAAAATACTATAATGTATTTTCTGACATAATATAGATGCACTAGGGAAGGCTCTAAGGAGCTCCAAAGTGAGAGTTACCTATTGGTGCATGAGTGACTATGTTTGGTTTTAAGAGGTTTTCTATTCTGTTGTCATTATTACTGCATATTCTTGATAAATAGACCAGATGGAAGGGTTTAAAAAACATACATGAGCCTAACAGTCCTTAGCAGTTCAGATAATTTTATTTGGCTGAACACTGATAGGGGAAATGTAACTGGAATACTTTCCAATTTATCAGGCCGTGTGAAAACGTGATGAATTTGGTGTTCCTGTGGACGCTGGCATGGTTACGTGGCCCACACATTAGGCAAACTTTGTTGCCACTGAACTGTCAGCTATAGCACATCGCCTTCTGTCCTGGGAAGGCAAGTTCTTTATGGAGTTCGTAAATTCAGGTGACCAGTGGCCAACCTGTTGGGTTGCACCTTGCAGACCTGTTGGACACAAGGCAGTGTTATAAAACCCAACCTGGATGATTCATTTCTTCTGTTTCAGTAATGCCAGCAGTGTACTATGTACTGTAGGAACAGTACCTACACCAAGCAGTTTCATTATTTTGTCATCATTGCTTGATTGTGTTTATGTATGTCAGTAGAGAAATGAGTTTCAGCTGAGGCTCAAAGATGAGTCTGCATCCTTACAGAGTACCCTTAATCTGCTAAGTAGCCAAAGGATAGTGCCTTAATCACAAACATTATGTGTAGGATTATTTTTAACTTACTGTAAAAACTGAGGACAGCAGACCTTAAGCCATGTGCATTGACTTAACAAGGGCTAGGCATAATCATGTTCCAGAAATGAATCACAGAAGTTTGCTTTTTCAAGTTTCTTTGCTGTGGTGGATCCAGACCCAGTCAATCAGTTCATGGGTCTCCATGTGTAGGGTGGGATGCACTTTGCAAGTTAGGCAAGTTTGTAAAGTCTTTCCTCAGGAATGCCTAGGCAAACTAGTGATATCCTCTTTGTCTCTTTCTTACTCAACATTTGTCTTGGGAAATAGTGGCTGCACTGAAAAGTGATGAGAATCAACTTCATTAGTGAGTAGAGAACAATAAACCCAGGTCTTCTGGTGAATCATTACTTTGTGAGGGAAGTAGCACATTGAAGAGAAGACTTCACTGACTGCAAAAATGCTAACTCCTAACTGAACTCAGCTTTCCAGTGTCCTACATTCACTCTTGGCCATAATCTATTGTAAAACTTTTACTCTTGGATTGGAATCTTTTGCCTATTTTGGGTCTGTTTGTTGTTAGCCTGTTCTGCCTCTGCTGCAGTGGGTTGTTGAGCACAAAGGTGATGGATGCTTGTCACGGCTTTCCTTAGGAGCTACTGCTGCCTGGTGATAAGGAGTGTTCCCTCCTTCTCTCCTGCTCTTTTCTGTCTTCTGCAGGCTTTGGGTTCATTTGCTCTTTGTCTAAGCAAAATCTAAATCTATGAGACACAAGTCTGAACAGGGACTTTCGAATGTCACGTATGTGACCATAAAAAGCCCAAATGTGCCTATTTATGAGTGTGTACTTCTCTGTAGTAAATGCTACAACTTTGTGCTTTCCTGCTATAACTGTTCTTTTCTCCTTTCAATTATTTGTATCTTTTTATATCAAAACAGTTTGAATCTATTTCTGTTCAAGATGGTGTAGGGTAATGATAGGCATTTATGGTATTCTTTGTTGAGCTGCAGAAAGTGTTTTAAAAGCCTTATAGCTTTATTTTTCTCTTGGAATGTCATGCTACTTAGAAGCTAACATCTGCATCAAGGCTCACTTATGAAAGGACAGTGCAACTTCCTGTGCTCATTGACAATCCTTGGAGCTTATTTCCCCCCCTGCTTTTTTCTGCAGACTTACCTACTACTTGAAGTAGGTAAGGTCACTGAAATCATGGTGAGATGTGAGAAGATCCAGAAAAATTAGATGGCTGAAATAACAGCGATTGCTTTTAACGTGATTTCTCTTTTTCTCTGTTTGCAGGCAGATGGGAGAAAAAGGTCTGTACTGCAGTCATTTACATGATTGCCTACTTTGTCCCTTGACCTGAGAACCTGGGTAGTGGTAGGTAGCATAAGTGATAGTCAGACAATGAGAGGCCAAATGAACAAGAGTTTTCTTTGTTTAACACGTCCCTACCGCTTTTACTGAATACAGCTAATTTCTATCACTTCTGTGCAGAAGCATTTTAAAGTTGAATAGTGATTAAAGGGGAAAATTCAAGCTATCTGGCTTTCTTTGTGTGAAAGGTCTGCATTAACAGTTGATCTTGTTAACAGTTCAAATGCAACAGATGAGTTTTCTGTATATTGTGTCAGTCTTCGTGGCAAATAAACATTTCTGCAAACACTAAAGAGCTCAAAAGATTTATTACTCATCTGAATTAATCTTTTTTACTGGTAAATGGTGGTGGGTGGGAGTCTTAGAATTGAAAGCAAAAGCATTTAGCAAGACAAATTTAGGATGACAGCAATGTTCTGAATTTTTTTTTAAAAAAGAAGATACTGGAACAGAAAAAGTCAGTGAGGAAAACTTGGACAAACTTCTTGGGAATAAGGAAGCTGGAAGAGAATTGGACAGGAAAATCTCTATTTCCCAGAAATCTAGGACAGGTTATGAAGCTGCTTGTGCAAACAAGTGTGCTTGATTTCATGCCTAATGCATGCACAGAGGAGGGAATAATGGAAGCAGCCATAGCATTGCCCAGCTGCTGCTGAAAGAGGCTGCTGACTGCAGAGATGGAGCCAGTGAAACATGGAGCCTGCTGCTCAGAAGGAAGCTCCCCTGAGAACAGCCACGGGACCCTGGGAGCCATGGAGGGAGAAGTGCACTGATAAACGTGCTCTGGGTGTGTCCCAGATTCATTCCAATGCACACCAGATCAGTGTGCAGGAGTAAAGGAGATAAGCTTATCAGCTACAAACCAGTAATTCAATGGTAGTTATCTTTCCCAGAAAGGTTTATGAAAAGGATTTGTTTTTCTAGCCAAGCCCACAACTAAGAAGCTAAAAGGCAGGTTGTGGGATTTTTAACCGCAGAGCTAGTGATTTGTTGACTGCCTTAAAATAAGTTATCTAATAAATGAAGCCACCGTTTAATTACTTGCTGCTTTTGAGGTATATGATGTGATCTAATATTAGAAAGCAAAAGACCATTCTAATATTTCATTACAACCTTTAAAATTGCCACCATAATTTATCCTGCTAGGGCCAAATAACTTTCTGCTGCTGGAATGAGATAACTTAATTACATACAATTTGTGACTTAGGTAATTTTATGTAAAAGCTACTTACACAGACATGCTTGAATTTTTAAAAATAATTAGAATACTCTGGAAGCCAACATAAAGAATTGATGAGTCTTTTAGATAATGGGCTCCTGTTATTTTAAATCTGAACACAATTCTAAAATTATTCTGAAAATGTGGACCAAATAAGTACATGACCTTTTCAGAGTTCAGGTAAAGGTGAGTGTCTTTGGTGTCATATCTGGGTACTGTGTAACAATGTTGGGCAAATTTGTAGGAGTCTTTTCTTACATACAGTTTTCTGAAAAGCCTATAAGGGTCCTTCAGCATTTACCATCTCTGGGTGCAAAAGCACTCTGATGTTTGAATAAAACGATTGAAAGCAAAAATTATGCCTGTCTCTCTTAAAGGCCAGGTTGTTTTGCTCATCAGATTCGTTCATGAAGACATTGTGCAGTTTGCCACATGGCTAATTCCATTTATACAGTTGTCAAACACAATTTATTTCTAAAGATTTTGAATTACCTTGCAAACTGAATGGTTTTTTTGCTGACACAGCAGATCAGAAACCTGGAACAGTGAGGAAAATGAGGATAGCCAGGTTCAGACATCCACCAGACATGGTGAAGAGGCAGCTCCAAGGTTGGGCAGGGAAGCCCATTCATGAGGTTCAGCATGGCACATGGCCAGATGCTCCCATCCCTGGAGTATATCCCAGTAAAGACCAGGAGAAGAGATCTAAGCCCTGGGTCAAGCCTTCTCCACACATCCTCTTCCCACAGCTGAGCTGTTCTCACAGCAGTCATACCCACGATCACGTCCCTGCATGGTGCCAGAGCAGACTGCAGACGGAGCAGCTGGACCCCTGGGAGGAGGACAGGGGTTACAGAGCCTGGTGGAGCAGTCTGCACATCCCTGTTCCTGAATCAGTCAAGCACAGCTGCAGCTTGCAAGCTGGGCTTCTCAGGTAGCTCTCCAGCCAGGTGACACAAATCCTGGGTGCCTCCGGGGTTACACTGGGGCTCTGGGGTTAGGTTACCCTGCTTTTCTCTCCCCAAACCTCCACCAGTGCCTGCCCTTCACCCTCATCACAACAGAACAGCTGCTCTCCACCTGCCTGGCCCTTGGAGGCTGCCTATCCCCAGGGGAGGCGCCAGCCAGCAGCATCACCTGGATTGCTAGTTAAAATAAATGGCAATTAATAGTTGTGACTGCTGCTGTTTTTCATTGAGCAGACTTGTGTAACTCTCAAACTCTTGATGGTGTTTTTTTGGAAATTGTAATAATTTCCAAAGTGTGTTATTTGTTCCTCACACCAAACCACGAATCAGGGAGATTTTATTGGCCATCCTCTCTGGAGCACATTTGCAGAAATTCACCCGAGCTGATGCCTATCTGCCTATCTCAAGGCACACACTGGTAAGGAAGATAAAACTGCTCGGTTTGTGGATACATATTTCACAATGGATTTGATCATGATTGTGAATACGGTTTCCATCCTTTTAGTGAAAAGCTCTAGCTGTCTGAGTAGGCAGAAACTAGAAGTGCTAACCCAGAGCAATATCCTTGGAAAATAACCTTGACAGTCTTAGCTGAAAATGTACCTTCAGGGAGCTGATGAATTCAGTTGATGAGGACTTCTTTAAAGAGCAGATCTGCAGAACAGGGAGTTTGTTCACTTTGTTCACAAGCATTACAGTGGTAAAATGTGAGGTTTCTTAAAAAATGAACAGACCAACTCAGGGTTCAGTAAACAGCCAAGTGAATAACCATGTGTAATTCCTTCCCACTGCTCTTCTAAGATGCTTTTCTTTATTAATGTGAAGAGAATCCAGGAATAAGGCCTGCTGATTAGCACTGAACTATGCCAGGGAAGGACTGAATCCTGGCTTTTTCGGGAAGATAAAACTTAGTGATTTTTTCCCAAACAGGTTGACATATTTTAGTTAAGAATTCAAATTTTAAATATAAGTAAAACTAAATTTCTTTGACTTCTACAAAGTCTTGGGTTAACAAGGGCAAGATGTAGTCAGATTTGGACATTGTAAAGATAAGAAAAATTCCATGTACTGGGGCACTTTTTCTGAATGAAGACAGAGAGGATGCAGAGGAAATTACTTATAAAAATGTGCTAGCCTTGCAGAGCTGAGTATGCAGGCGACTTTTTCTTCCATCTGTTTTGGGATGTCTCACTGCTCCATCTGAGTTCTCACTTTCTTCTTCCCTTATCACACACATCCCTGTCCAGAGCTGAGCAGAGCTGCTCTGCCCAGGTTGGCCAAGTGCCCATGTGCACCCTTGCAGATAAGCTCATCTAGGGTAGGGCTAGCCAATCTCTTCCCTCTGTCTCAAAGCCAAAACAGTGGCTAATTTTCCCGCATTCTGCAAAGTTTAATCCAGATATCATGATTAAGGCTGTTTCGTTAATTTTTTTGCTAAACAGAAAGCAGATAAATAGTTCAAAACTTAAGAGGTGGAATTGTTATGTCTGTCACATGATTTCTTGTAGTGAACCCAAACAGCCCAAATCACTGAAACCTCTGCAGGTACTTTCACTCTCTGCTTACTACTCTTACAGCCCCCTGAGAACTACAAGGTTTCTCTTCTGGGTCTGGCTGCAGGCCCAGGAATTGTCATGGTTGTCACTCAGAGCGTGGTACTTCATCATGAAAATGGAACCTAGCTGATACAGCTGACAGTGGTCATGGAGACAAAGTGTCGGTTTCAGCTTGGGATCTTTATCCTTTTCAAAACCCTCTTGAACTCACCATCTTCATGTCAATTGTTTAGTTTATTTTAGAAGAGGCCATCCTATAATAAAAATCCCAACATTTTCAGTGTTTTTAAAATTTTGAAATGTATTCGTAGTATTGGGGTTGCACCTGATTTTTTCTGGTTTTTGTGCAGCCCTAAAATGGAAGCTCCTGTACACCAGAAGACTCTATCTGCTTTGGCATCTCATCTTCCAGTGCCAGTTTATCACCTGTGGATAAATCAGCAACATTTCCCTTTCTGCAGAGTACAAGATGAGAGAAGACAGTAATTTTTTTCCTGAGTATGCTTGCTCCTTTGAGAAATCAGATTTTTGTTTCCTACTTAGAGCAGTGTTTGCAATCTATCACTTCAGCGAGGCTGTCTTGACAAGGCACAGCATCACTTCCTCGTGCGGGGCTGCACAATTGCAGTGCTGCAGTTTTCCAATTAAGCGTGTTTGCAGAGTCTGTTCGAGGTGTTGTCAGGCTGGATGCTCAGTCATGATCTGAACAGCCTTATCCACAGGCCAAGCTGCAAACAGTCTCTGACTGTCACCACTGTCAGGGCTTTGCTGCTGGTTGTGCAATGAGCTCCTCCCATGGAATTACTCTTTTGCTGTAAACGGTTACCATCCACTTCACCTCGGCCTTCACCTATGGCACTAGTTCTCCAAATTGTTGCTCCTTCCCAAACTTTTACTAGTTTATTCCATCCAATATGAGAAAAGGAAACATGAGTAAGCCAGTACTGGGACAATGACAGGAGCCTTCGTAACTTTGAAAGTGGCAAATCTGTCTGCTGTACAGTTTCACAACAATGGTAATTTCTTTATTTTTAAAATATTCTGTAATAGGAATGCAGTCCTACAAAACTCTACATATCTGTGAACACTCGGAGAGCTGGGAAGTTCAGTGAACATCTTCCTTTCATTATGCTGATGAAATTTTTTTTGCTGATAAAATATTTCCAATAAACATCAGGCCTTTGGAACAACTATCAGTCCTTTGGCTTTAGGGTCAGATTAGCAGTTCTCAGTTTGTTTGAGAGCTGTTCTAAATATCTCAATTCTTGCAGAATTTTTAGCTGGCCTTAGGATATCATTTGCAGATAACCTGGGACTGTCAGATGTGACAGGAACACTGCCCAAGCCAGAAAGGTCATTGTACATTGCTGCAGTCTGTGTTCAGCTGTGAAAACACTGTTTCCTCTGTCCTTTCTGTCCATTTCACCTTGCCAAGGCCATTTTTATATTTCACTTGGTCTAACCTGCTGCAGAGTTAGGTTATCATCTATTTGTAATAATGGATAAAAATTATTTAAAATTACTTCAATTTTCATAGACTCATAGAATAACCTAGGTTGGAAGGAACCTCAAAAGATTATCTGTTCTGTCTTTGATAGGGTCATGTTTTCTTCAGTTCTGATCTGATTTTACCTTATTTTTTCTAACCAAAACTCTAGGTGAGCTCAGAGAGTGGTTAAATTCAGTTTTGCGTTTTCTCACTGGCTAATGGCGCTTTTCCCCATTGGGTATTGCTACATGGCAAGGTGGCAGGGGAATGGGTTGGTGTCCTCCAGTCTCATTCCCTTGCTGCCCCTCTGCAGGCAAACAATGGCATTCAGAGAATGATTCCTGGTTATTAACCAGAAGCACCTTCTGTGCTAGAAGAGGTATCGCACAGAGAAAGAGCTCTTGGCTCTTGGTGTGTATCCTGGACACAGAGAAAGAGCTCTTGGTGTGTATCCTGGCTGCATCTTAAAAACCCACACTGGGCTAGGACTCAAGTGCCATGTTTCCCAAGGGAAGGAAACACTGTCCCCTTACCTTGAAAGCAGGTGGATTGGGACTTTTGCCTGCATATATACACTTTATGGTCAATGAACAGCTGATTCTTTGCAGTTTGCTACAGTGGGCAAGTCCTTTGATGATTCTAGCAATGTTTAAACCTTTAACCATTTCAGTCTCTCACACCTGTAAGTTCTCATTGGTGCAGGGCAAATTTTCTCCATCCTTTAGCCTTTTTAGTTTGCCCTAGACAGTTGTAGTCTAGAGCACTTTTCCCTGTACTAAAACTGTCTGGATGTTTCATAACTGACAGGAAAGGCAGAGTCCCAAGCCACATCAGTCAGTCTCTTCCTAAAGCATAAATCCTTTATGGGGCCAAATGGACATCCAGTGGCTCTCTGCCATTCTTCCCTCTTGCATATCCTTTGATTTCTTCCCAGAGTTGATGTTAGTGGTGTATTTTCTAATATCCTTGTTCTAGCTCATTTCTGTTCTCAAATTCCAGATTGACCAAAGTCTTTATCCATACACAGGAGGAATTCAGTCCACAGTAACTACACAGATGTCTTTGCTTTTCTTACTGTTCTGGTTGGGAGTTTTCATCAGAGGTCAAATCTTACTTGCATTGTCCCTTGTGACCATATCCTGGGATTGTTTCTGTGGGATGTTCTCCTGTTTCTTCACCTCTAAAGTTGCCCTTAAACATACATGGCCATACCCTCCCACCTCCACACACACACATATATATGTATACCCTGCACCCCAAAATACTCAACATTGTTGTTTCTTCCAGAGCATTTGAATACTTGCTATGCACTATACCTAGATTTTAACTAGAAAGGTGTGTTTCTCTGTAATTTTTAATGATGTGGGTGGTGGTAGCGAACCCTGCTGATTTCAGTTAAGTTTAACCTGATTTGGAAATACCCTTTTGTTTAAGTTGAGAGAGTCAAGCCCTGTCCTAAAAACTGCCACCACCAGCTGTGGCCACTGAGACAGCTGCATTTGAACCCCAAGTGTGAGCTGACAGGTGGTCAAAACATCCTCCCCCCAGCCAAAGGGAAGAAGTCTTTTCTATTGAGAGCTGCAGTGAATATGGTAGAATACCAAGGAAGTAGATGAAGGGGAAAGGTAAAAGTGTCTGAAGACACTGTAGTAGGCTCTGTAGATAAATTTTTCTGGAGGCACAATAAGGTAGTGTTATCTATTGATTCAAATATGATGAATATAAAGAAGTAGGTGGATAGATTTCTTTTAAAATGCAGAGGAAAAGTCAGCTGTATATCAGGATATAAATGAGAAGGTTTGACTATAAATGAGATGGCACAGTAAATGACAAGATGTATAAAGAGGAAGCTTTTTGGCAATGACAGTAACATGTTTTGTTCTCTCAGTCTGGAAACCTGAGAGACTGAAAGAACAAAAATGTAAATGAGTGTTTAGAGTTTAGTGATGTGTATAAACCTCAGGCTGGAGTCTTGCTTAGCCTGGAGGTACCAAACTGAAATTAAAAAAAAAAGCTGGAGTAATACAAAGCTGAAATAAGAGGTAATCAGGCTCTTTATGAACAATACGAGTTCATTATGACAATCTGAGCTCATTGTGATTGGTGAAGGGTTCACACCAGACAAGGATACTTCAGGTGGCAATGGGAGGAGTTGGGAAAAGGCCATTTTAGCCAAGGAGGAGGTAAAGTACCTAAACATTGTCATACATTTTCTGGCTTACACTAATGACTGTAAACATTCCTGTAGTGAGTCAGTAAGTGATTGCCATGGCCAAGTTCATTAGTACAGAGATTTGGAACATCTGTTTGCACAGGCAAACTAACACGCACACATTTTCCTTGTTGGTCCTACTGACATCCATAGAAGTGTTCGGCTGAATTAGAGGCTGGGAAAAGCAGTTTATTTTTTCCTCTCAAGTGGAATTCACATTGTAGGATGTTCTATTTAAAGAACCCAAACAACTATTATTTGCAATTCTTTGCAATCTTTTTTTTTTTCAGATGTAGTTCATATGTAAATACTGGTGGTGGAAGGAAGATTGTATCAGGCCTGATATGATAATGATGCTGCAAAATTCTGCTACGCAAATAATCTATAATCTGGAATTCTGTTATTTCAAAGACTGTGCTGAATATTTTTGGCTTTTCTAAGGGAGGATTGTAATTCAGAGAAGATTTTATAGATTTTTTTTTTTTGGTTATAATAGAAATTGTGGAGAGAAACAAAAGTATGTAAGGTCCTGATTTGAGTGTTTATGTGTGGCTATGGACAGGATGATTGGAGGTAAGAGTTACCCTCTCCAGTAACAGAATATTCGTTTTTCCTTTGTTCCTGAAAAGGTTCTGTTGAGGAAATGAGAACAGAGGAGCTACTCATGAAATCTCTTTACGTGTTTCTTAATCCTTTCCTCTTCAGTGAGGTTCCTTTTCAGCTAAAGGAGAAATAACCATTGTACTGTTCTGTGCAGAATGTGCAGCCTGGAAATCTGCTTTTTGGGTAGGCTTACAGACTACTGCAGTGTGGATTAGGGAGACTTTAATGCACGTGCATGAGATCATCTTTGTATTTCCGTGAACATCAAGGGTTATTGTTCCACAAAGAAATTACTGACTGTGGGTTGCTCTGGCAAATGTTTGCCCTGAGGTCAATAAATCTTGATATTCATCTCAGCAGGAGTCAATATCTTCTTATTAGTATTATTTTTTAAGTTGAGATTATTGATAAGAGTACAAAATAGCCAGATGCAGGTGACAGGCTGCTGATAAACATCTTGAAGACATAGAACTGTCAAATAAGAACTGTTACGTGTTAGAGAGGTAAACTACTAATATCTAGAAGACATAGTCTAGTTTTTAAAATACATCAGCGACATCTGAAATGTTGTGAAACACCGAACACCAGTGCTTGCACCTCAGGTGTACAGAAAAAGGAAGAATTACTTAGTCACTGTGTATTTACCAAATAGAAAATCTACATGGAAGATATTTTTAAATTCAGCCAAATAGTAATATTTTGGATGCTTCATACATTCAGGGGTATTTATTATTGTGCATGCTTCTTAAAAAGTAACAGCTAGAGTAGCAGAGAGACATAACATCATCAGATATCTTGAATATGTGCTATTCTCCCCTCATAATGTGGCAAATACTCTATCAACAAATACTCAAGAATATACTGTGCTTACAACCAAGAGAATAAAAAGCCTAGAGAATTAAAAATGTCATCTAATGCAGTCTGTTGGCATCTCTAGAGGACCTTTTATTGTTGAAGCTTTCTCAGAAGCAAGATAAAATTTCTAGTGAAAGCAAGGAGAGATAAAACAGGAGAAATAAAATAACCCTACACTTTGCTTTTATCAATGTAGATCAATAAAATGCTTAGTTGGAGGAATTTATACTCTCTGTCCTGCTCACTTTCACTCAAAAAATTACAGAAAATAAGGGAAATTTAATGTTGATTATTGTTATTGTTGTTCCTAATGCTACAACACAATAGAAACCAGAAATATTTACATCCAGATTCATACTGGACAAAAGGCACCATGTTTGAATTGGTAATAGATATATTCCAGGATAGCTTTCATGTTTCTAGAGCAAAAACAGCTCTAAGGGATGTAATGATTTTATTTCATTGTATTATCTCCATTTTTTACTTTTCTTACAAGCCACAAGGGAAGAAAAATAAAGGAAATACTGGATTTTTAATAGTGCTGAAGATAGATATTCTCATGAAAAGGATCCAAAGTAGTAGTTGAAGAAAACTGCTTCATGATACTTTTGATAATGTAAGAAGGAGGAAAAATCAGATGGAAATAATTACTTGCCTTTTAAAAGGGAAATAAAGATAGAAGATTCTTCACAAGAATACAGGAATCAAAAGCAGTTCAAGTCACATAACTGTAAAGGGAAAACTTGCTATATTCTCACTGAAAAGTGCAACAAATAAAACTATCTGAACCACATTTTGTGAAGAGACTATCAAAGCTGAACAAATTCCGTCTTGTCTTCTGAAAGGAGAAATTGTGGGGAAGAAATCTGTTAAGTAACAACTGAAAGGATGTGATAAAACAGTCTAGATCTATTTAAATCTGCTTTTTGGGATTCCTCACAATTGTGTATGCATCATGAAAGAGAAAATGTATTGACAGAGATTGAAGAGGTTGTAAACCCTTTAAATTCAGTTTGAAATCTGACAAAAGCGCAGGACTACTTCTATATCATAATGGTCTGTAAAGTTACAGACCTGTATACACCGGGTCTTAGCTCATGTTGGACAAAGATGCTCACCTAGAAGGATGCACTGACTTAGTGTCAGATGACTCACAGGAGAACAGTGCCACGGATGAGAATGGATGTTTTATTACCGCTATCTCAAAATTAATAATAAAAAAATTAGTTACGCTGTACGGTGGAGAGAATGGCCATGGGCCTTAGGATCACAGCGAGGTCTTAAGACATCTCCAAGGTAGACATCTACATCTGAAGTGTCCTTTATAGTTAAGTAGGAGAGAGAAGTTGCTTTTTTCTGGTTTTGGATGAGATAAATACCTACTCCAAAAGCTCAGAAATGTCTGGTTTTTTTCATTGCCTCTTTTTGTTATACTTCTAAACAAAATCTGAATAGCAATTCAGATACACTGTTCACCACACTGGAGCCTACATTTGAGCAGGTGAACCCCCCTCCAAATGCTTTAGACTGCAAACATACTTATTTCTTAGAGCCATTTTTCAGAAAATATGTAATACGTATTGACTGTAACCTTACAACCAGCTGACCAAAAACAGATGAGCCTTCACTTTATTGTATTGATTCAATGAGGGCCTTTGACTTGGTTAAGAGGCTGATTTTAAACTTAAAATATTCCTGTCTGTAATCCCTAGTGTATCAATAGATAAATGTTTTATACTCAATCTGAGATCTAATTTTCTTTCAAAGGGCTACGTTAAAGGGAAAGAGAATAAAGGTGATCTTTTAAAAACTTTTATTTACCTAGTTAATAGAGCAGCTGGTGGGGGAAAAAAGAGATCATGTGTATCTGCTTGATGTTCTGAAAATGAAGTGTCAGACAAAATGACCTTACACTGAGATGACATTTTACTTCATTTTATATAAGTTGTATCTTCTGTATCATCTCCTTTCTGTGACAATTTTATTCAATTACTCAGTTACAAAATAGGTACTTCTTAGAAATGTCATTGCTTATACTGATGAAGGAGAAACCCAAAGTTCAAAAGTTTCATCTCATACTACATAAGCCACTACAAAAATTATTTTTTAAATATATATATATATATAGGTCATTTAACTGACTACTTACTGAGTATTCCTCCTTTTCTGAAGTGATCACAGGAGGGAAACCTGCTGTCTAGAATGAAATACATATACATTGGCTAGGCAGATATCATACTCTGTGTATGAATTTTCCACCTCATGTCATACGCTTTCCCATGTGGGTTTGATACTTCCAGGATTTTTACTGGGAAAGTAGAAAAGGAAGTTGTGAGGAGGAGACTGCAAATCCAATTTAGGATGAATGTGTTCTATTTTAAGAGTTGTGGTTTCTGAAATAAGGAAGAATGTTTGTCTGTTTCTGAGAAAATCGTTGCCCTTTGGAAAGTATTTAAACAGCATTCAGTTAAGGCAGATAATCATTTAAGGAGAAATAAAATACACCCCCTCGGTTAGGAGAGAGTAGGCAGCTATTGGGATAGTGGTGGTAAAGCTTCTCCAACCTTCCCACTGCAGCACCTCAGTTTATATAAAGCATCTTTTTGACACCATGAGTTTACTCTCTGATTGACTCACAGGCTTTGTCTTGCACAGTGGCCACATAGATCACAGGATGGTAGAAGTGATTTCCATGCCACAGCCTTTGTTTGAAGTAAATGGCCACATAAATTATGGCATCTGTAGTTGTCTCCCATTAAAGGAGATAGTACTGTTGTTGTTGAGCTCATTATATTTGCTGTGTTGCTGTAATACAGGCATATGCTGCAACAATCTGTGTAGACATTGCTTTTGGGTAGGTTGGAGCCCAAGCAAAGCTGTTCCTTTGTTCAGCAGAATGGATGTACCTCAGTCTGGGGCCTGAGGTATTCAGGCACAGTGGCCATCAGAGGAGCTGTGGTGCCCTCAGCTAAAGGGAAAATCAAGACACCCTAACTTAGGAAGTGTGAAGTTTCCAATTCTTGTCTGCACTTGCAGCTTTCCTGTGGATGATTTTGGTGGAAATCCAGAATAAATAGGGTTTATTTGTAATTGGGCTTGAAATTACATCCTGAAAAATTAAGACGATCAGCCTCACAAATCTTGTTCACTAGGCTGGCTTCTGCTGGAGTGTTCCTGCATTGGCATCTGTGCGAGCTGTGGAACAAATGAGCTGAACTGTGGGGGGCCTGCTCACACTGCTCACTCTATTCACACTCCTCACACTGCTCACACTGCTCACTGTTCACATTCCTCACACTGCTCACACTGCTCACACTGCTCACACTGCTCACTGTTCATACTCCTCACACTGCTCACTCTGTTCACATTCCTCACGCTACTCACACTGCTCTCGCTGCTCTCACTGCCCTCACTGCTCACATTCTTCACACTCCTCACACTGCTCACACTGCTGACACTGCTCTCACTGCTCTCGCTGCCCTCACTTCTCACATTCTTCACATTCCTCACACTGCTCACGCTGCTCACACTCCTCACACTGCCCTCACTGCTCACACGTCTCACGCGTCTCACACTGCTCACTCTGTTCACATTCCTCACACGTCTCACACTGCTCACTCTGTTCACATTCCTCACACATCTCACACTGCTCATAGTGCTTCACTCTGTCCTCACTGGTCACACGTCTCCCATTGCTCACATTGCTCACACTGCTCACCCTGGTTCACATGCCCACTTGGTTTATTCCCAGCTCACTCCTTCCAGGTTTCTGACTATGCTCCTTACAGCCATTGAAGCTGATGCAGCTCTGCTAAGAACATCAGCTTGGTTGCTGGTGTTCAGGCATGAAGTATGGTGTGAGCACCTTCTTTTAGTCGTTTCTTCTGCATACAAGATTGGCCATAGCCACAAAAAGCAAATAAATTCTCAGGCAAATTCTTTCTACATTTGTGCATTTTGTTCTTTTCCAATTGGCATGGTACAACGCTTAAGCCTGTACTTGGCTTAGTAAAACCTGCTCTGTATATCTGTTGATCATCTCTCTGTGAAGCTTCTGGAGAAGGAAACACAAACCCTTACTTTCACTCTTTAAAGACTGCATTTATAATGCATTGAGCTACATCAATGCCTGTAGGAATCCCTACATCAATTCTCTCTGTAGGAACAGGGAGTGCTGGGCTTCTCCTTGGCTTGCATCCTGGGGGAAGGAGTTGAGCTCACCAGCCTCTGCTCACCCACCAGCCTTGAGCAGGTGGAACAAGTCTCTGTGGACTTTGGAGGCAGCATTGCAAACAGCAAATTTAGGTGAGATTAATTACCCCTTTTGTATTGGGTACTCGAAAGCATCCTAATCTGTACAGCTAAATGCAGGACTGCTGCTGAATATATTCTAATATTGCTGGATATTTATTATATCATTATGTTTAATGATTGCCATTATTTGTGTTAAAATGGTGCTGAGACACTCAAATTTGGCATCTGTGCCTATCTTAGTTTTGGCATTTCCTATCTGTAGGATGCTTGGCTTTGCAAGCCTGAACTTCTTATTTGTACCTTGGGATAATTAGCATTATAGTTCATAGGGGAATACAGCAGAAAAAAGGATTCACAGAAACTATTACTTTTAAATAAAATAACAATTTAACTAGTATTTTTCCTGTAGTTTTGCTTGCATTAATAATGTTGGTGGGCAAGGTTATTGGAGTATAATAGCAATTTATGTGTTGAAATGGCTAATCAAACCTAAACGAGTCAGATTCAGTTAATGCTAGTAAAATAATTAGCATTTTTTGAAGGAAAAAAGGACAAAAAATCAATATGGAAGAAAAATATTTACACCATGCAAAAGAGTTTGAAAAATTAAAGGGAAAAAAAATCTTTAGAAAAATGCACTTTCAAGTGTCTGTGAGAAATAGATCACAAACAAAGTAAACAGCCATTGAATGTTCAGAAATTCAATGTTGTGAAACTGAAAATCTTTAGGAATAATTAAGGTGGATAAAATCTCCTTGCCTTGCTAACAGTAGAAACAAAACCTTAATCACAGGAGTTAGGCTTGATGAGACAAAGATACCAGTGAGGGTGTCACAAATAAATCATTACCAGCCTGTGATCTAACTGTCACTCCAAAGATCAAAGTCTTAATTTTTCAACTGGGAAATTTGTTTGCATGGGGGCTGCACAATTCTGCTGCATGGTTTTAGAGTGTTTTTACTCATGCAAAGTAAGGAACAGAAGCCTGCATGTAAGATGAAACTCAGTGGCATAAATAAAAATATATTAGAGATATCTAAACAGGAATTTTTTCATCCCCACAACGACCATTTTGCCAGATTTTGGTATGCTAAAGTCAGGGATGGTCTTAAAAAACTTAGTTGAAAATTATGTGAGTTTGGTTTGGGTTTTTTTTAAGATAATATATTGGTCAAAATATATTTCATAGGAAATGTAATGCATAGAGCTCAGGGAGTATGTTCCAAAGAAAATCTGTTCAATCGAGAAGCATCAAAGCATTCAAGCAAGACCTTGAATGAGTTATTAAACAGTAAATAGTCTGGGAGTGAAGGTAGAGAAATATATATGAAAGGGAAAGCAGTTGAATGTGATGAGCCTCCTGCAGAAGCTGTTTTTTCCCCTTGGCCTGTAATTTAGATATGAATTTATTCTGCAGTGAACATATTATTTATATCTCTGCTCACCACCTTTTTATCTCATGCTTTTGGGCTCGGAGTGACTTTAATGGGAGCAAGGAACAAGACTTAGCATAAAATAAAGACGTCATCCTGAGAAAAAGGCCAGGGTTTGGCCTCTGTGAAGATCAAGTCCTGAAATATTAAGGGTCATAACAGCTGCTGATTGCCTGCTGGAATTTCCCCTAAATTGTTGCCTTAAAATACTCTGAGATTAAATGGAAAGTGTCATTTTCCCTCAAGTAAGCTATTTCTCTTTAGCCATTAATTGGAGAAAGAATACCGTGAGCCATCTGTTATTCTGCTCAATTTCTGCAGGTTACGTAGCAAATTTTAGTGATTTTTTGTTTTTCCAGTTCACTGATTTTTTTTAGTGATACAGCATTTTCAGGTAATTATTTTAGCTGCTAAAGATCCTTAAAAGTAAAGGTTTGCTATAAATGTACATGTGCACAAATGCATAGAACAGGAGAAAGAATATTGATGAAAAGCATTTCATCTCTAGATTATCAATGTAAATCCCAGCCAATCCTTGTAACAATTTAAAGCTTTAAGATGGGCATTTATCACCCTATCCAGCCTTGTTGAGGAGCCTTTTTTCAAATAGCCTAGGAGCAGGGGTTGAATTGAGGTCTCTTGTCTGCAGCATCCTTTTTATATTAGTTTTCTCTCTCTCTGTGAATCTTGCAGCATTTGTTCTTGGTGGCCAATTTTTTTCTGTGCGGGCTTTTGGACACTGAGATTCACAATCATTGGTCTACAATTAACATCTTCAAACTTTGGGACTGGGTAAAAAAGAAGAATGTTAGTTGAAAAGGCTTTTTCTAACTGGAAAAGAAACTTTACCAGAAGGAGGAGGACAGGAAATGAGAAAACTTTTTTCCCAAGGGACATTACATTGCTGCAGCATTTTTGCCTGATAAGTAGACATATTTGTAAAATGGCAGTTTTCAGGTGCCAAGAACACACCATAATCAGCTAATCTAAACCCCCAAATAGCACAGGCCATGTTTTTCTCAAATGAGTTTAGGTTGAAATAGGACATATCTTTTAGAGAAAAATCCTATGAAGTGTTTAGTGTCTAGTGATGTGACATTTGCAAAGAACTGGAAAGATGTTCCAGTGGTAAATCATCCTTCCTATAGAAAGTATACACCATATGTCGGAACGGATGCTCCTGATTCAGTTTCCAGTTCTTGGGTCTGTTTGCCAGACTGAAGAACCCTCTAAAACCAGTTTGTGTTTGACACTGTGTCTTGGACTGTGAGCAGAGACTTTTTGTTCTTAAATCTCTTGAACACCCTGAATCTTTTCTCTTGAACTGTGTTTTCCAGTTCTTTAATTATTCTTTCGTCTTTTTTCCTGAACTCCTTGACTACTCAATATCTGTGTTGAACTGTGAGCATCAAAGCTGAATGCAGTATTTCACATCCCATTCAGCATTTCCACTTTCAGGGATTGCATTCATTCATTTAGCAGAATATCTTACCCAAATGCATGTTCAGCTTAAAACCCCTTGGCTTCCCCCAGTCCTTTTCAGATTTGCTAGTGCTCTTGACGGCATGGTCTCCGTCTGCTGGAGTCTGTGTTGGTTGGTTGTGCTGGTTCCCAAAGCAATCCAATCCCCTCTGTCCTGCAGGCTCTGTCTCCTCATTATTCAGCCACTCCTTTAATCTTTATCCCATCTGCCAACTTTATTAGTAATGATTTTGTGTTTTCTTGCATATCAGTGATAAAACATAAGGAAGAGTAGGGCTAAGAACTAATAGCTTTAGGATCCCACCGGAAACGCATGTTCAAAAATCATTCCCTAAAGAATGAACAATAACTCACACTTCAATCCTTTTAATGTATGTCATGTTGATTTTTATATTATTCAGGTTAATCAAAACATCATATTGTAAGCACCATCTAAAGCAGCTTTTAGAAGTCTATTATGCCATCATTGTTACTTTTAGCAACTTGAAACCCCATAAAAAATCAAATTAGTTTGACATATCTGCTTGCTATGAGCCTGTGTTGATTGGCAGTAATTATATTAGCCATCTTTATTTCCTTATTAATCAAGTCCCTCTCAGCCATTTCATTATTTTCTCTACGATCAGTCAGGCTCACAAGCTTTAATTACCTGAGCTGCCTGTGTTACCTGCTGAAAATACTGGTACAACAGGAGTTGTTTTCTGGTTGTCGGAAAGTTTATGTCCTTATGTATGAAGAACAGTGCCAATTGCACAAGGACCTCTTAAAACTCTTGATGGCATGTGGAGCAGTTTATTTCAAATGATGAAAAAATTAAGAAGGAGAATATGTAGCATTTTTGCTTATAGGACATTAGCAATCAGGGCACATTGCAGGCAGGTAGAAAGATAGTATGTGGCTTATGTGTAAAACAATTTTCTGGTTCCAGAGGATTTTAACACTACCTCATCCATTTGGAAATATGAGAAATTTGATAAGTGGGAAAATGTTACATGAAAGTAGCATTTGTAAGTTACTACTTTCTGAGCATTTTTACACCTATCTTTGGGCCTGTCAATCAATATTTTTTTTTTCAGTCAGTCATCAAAAATATAAACAAATTAGAAAATTGCTGAAGTTTTCTTCCAGAGAATCTTTACTAGAAGTCCTTGCTTATATATCTTCAATTATGAAAATAACAATGTCTTACTCTAAATTAGAAACTCTTCTTGTTCTCCAACATAGCTAAAAAATGCAGCTGCAGTTATATTTATTCATTATTCACAGGCGCAGATTTACAAGCCCAGTATCCTTAAAGAGAGATCCCACTTTCTTCCCTTCTCACTCTCCTGGCCAGAGTGCCCTGATGAGCTGGAGGGTGTTAGCAGGGCTCCCTGACAGGGGCACGCACAGGAGCCCTGTGGGTTTTGAAGCTCAGGCTGCCACAGGCTGGCCTGTGTTCGTGCTGGCTTTCTCTGGCAGGGGCACCGGCTGTGTGCGGGTCCCTCACCAGCACGGGCTGGCAGTGCTCTGTCTGAGCAGGTGCACGGCTGGGAGCTCACTGCTCTGCTGGAGACTGCAGACACAGAGGGAAGACAGTCAAGGGCAGGACCTTGGGGAGTGTGTGCTGATCTTCCTGCAGACTGACAGGAATGAGGGTAAGAACATGAGGAAGCTTTGCTGTTCTTTCCCCCAAACTGTGTAGCCACGTAGTGAAAAGTTCCCGTGCCCAGGCTGTCCTCACCTGGCCACCCACTGCCCCAGGCAGGGGCAGGACTGCAGCCACCTGAAGTCTGCAGACACAGCACAAAGGTGAGGCTGGAGCGAGCCCAGGTAGGAAACTGAGGGGTTTTTCAGACTCTTTGGTGTAATGTTTCCACCTGAAAGTTGGTGCCTGCATCCATGCAATGGGAGAGCAAACCCTGGTGTGCTGCTGGGGAGGAGATGCAGAAGCAAACCCTGTGAGTGCATCATCTCCCTTTGCTCTCTTTATCATGCAGATAGAGGTGTTTATCTTGGTCTTGATTAGTTTCCAAAGGAAGCTGAATATCAATATATTAAGTAGCTACCCAAGTCCATTTTAAATGCCCGTGGGGACACCACTATTGCTGCTGTTTCAGGAAGCCTGGCTGCTGCCAGAGGACACCTGCACGAGGGACTGGGCAACCTAGTGCTTCACTGGGGGTACCAAGCAGTCAGGAAACAGGTGGTGGAAAGAAAATTGCCTTTCTAGACTCCTCCACCTTTTACAATACCCACTGCTGCAGTTAATGCAGTATTTTCTTAATGCCTGAACTCTCAGGCAGTTTTAGGATGTTTGAGCTGGAGGAAGGTGCTGCTGGGGAGGTGGCTGCCCTCATGTTGCATATTTGCTTGTATTTTTCCTTAGCTGATAGCAGTTTTTCTCTTGTGCAACAGCCTGCTAAGCAATGTTGTACGTGGGGATTCATCATGCCACTCATCCACAAAGGTCCACAGGTCTCCCAGCAGAAGAAAAACCTACTCAGCCAAAGTATGGGAGCACACTAGTGTTAATTAATAGATCGATTATAATCTATGCAATAAATGTATCTCAATGCTCTGGCACTCACAGATGTGAAAATATTCATTATTGAATCCATACCAACAATGAAGATATTGAGCTTTAAAAAAAAAAGGGTGGTATTTTTTACTCTCAGATGTCTAAAACCTTAGTTTTATAGTATCCTTACAGAAAAGGCATCATTCTAAAACTTCAGTCCTTGGTCTTGGCCTCACAGTTGATGTAAGCAGGCTGCTGTGCTCTCCTTGAACATCAGCCTGGCTGTGTTAGCTGGTGTGTGAGGAAACAGTTGGTCAAAGTTAGAGGGAAAAAACACTCTCAGATCAAAATCATGTATTGAAAGTCTTGTCTTTGCATCAGGATGTGTAGTTCTCTTTGTGGTAGGGGATCTTATTGCTGCTTCCTGACCTGTATCACTGCTATTCATTCCTGACCTGTATCACTGCTATTCACTTGCAACAGCTGTGGCTTAACCATGGCTTTCTTTCTTAGAAAAGAGGTTTTATCATGAGGAGGCTGATTTACAGTGCAAGATCATTGTGCTTTTCCTTGTACTAAATATTCACGTGTGTATATTTTTAGATACTTTAGTTTTAAAGTGTTCATTCCTATCTGAAACCAAGTTTTAATTCCTAATTATTTCTTAGATTTTCTCATATCACGCCCATTATTTTTTATCTTATAAATAAAATGTGCTTAGGGACAGACGTTTGCACAGATGGTATATCTTAATGGGCTTTGTACCAGCCTCGTATTAGATACTGTTGCCCATAATAGTTAACTTTCAGTTTTGAAATTTAGAGGTAGTAGCATTTTTCTATGACTGGTCAGATACAGTGACACTGGAAGCCTGTAAAGTTTGTTATTATACTCACTGCTCTTTAAGCTAGATTTACTGGTTGTGTCATTTGGGGTTTAGGTTACCTACTTGACATTTCTTTGAGCACAGCACAAAATGTGCAGATTTTGTATTCATAAAGTAAAATGTGCTGAGAACTCTCAGGTTCACTCACTAAAGCTGTATCTGAACACAGCATTTTTCTTTGCATTTCAAGTGAAGTCAGTATTCGTGCAGAATACTGTTATGATGCCAATCCAACACCTTTAGAAATCAGCTTTTGGTTTGGATTTCTAGCACCATTCCCTGTATCCCCCATTCTCTGGCTCACAGGCTGGCACAGCTGCAGGAGGCAGTCTTGCACATCTAGAGTTTGCCGAGGGCTAAAGGAAGAGGGGAAAGATGCTGCTGTGTTTGTATCCTGATTCTCACTGGTGTCAAGCAAGTATTTCTTCCACTCCATAAATATTCAAAAGCAGAGGGAAACTTCTTGCCTTTGAAATTATTTGTCAAGCTATCTAAATTTACCGAAAGTATGAAAGATTTTTTACAGAAATTCTTCTGCATAATTTACCCATCTATTTTCTTATCAGATCTGCCCTACCAAATCTTTCTGCTGACTCAAGCTTGTGTGATCACATACTCCTATCAAATGTTTACAAAACCTACGTTTTCAGTTTGTTGCAGGGAAATGTAGAGACTGTGCTACGTTTTATAGAGAGATAGATCACTGTTGTAAGAAAAGGAAATCAATTTCCAACTGATTTGTCTTCGTTGCCTATGAAAATGGTTTATTTGGCTTGATCAAATTCTCTCTGGAACCAAACCCAGTCCATTTTACTGGCTTGTTACTGCAAATGACTGATAAGGTTACCTGTGTAAATGACAAGACATAAAGGACTTGGCCATAGATACCCAGAAGACCCTTGATAATTTAATAGCCCTGGGTAGTTTCCATCTTCCCTTTCTTTTTTATTTCCTACAAACACCTGTATGCTCATATTTTGTGCTGATGAGTATATGAGATATCCCTTCCTTGGCAGCATTTCCTGTGTTTGGGTGGTGGATGGCTTCATGGAGAGCAGAATTCCACAGGCAGCAAGTGGGATCTGACAGCAACCTCCAGGTCCATAGGGCCAGGCGGTGATTTCTTGCATTCGTTTATGTAAGTGCCTGCTCCCACAAATGGAGTCAGAGCAATGACTCTGGGGTCTTCACATTCACTGGTGTAGAAACTGGGCTTGTAGCATTCTCCAAGTAATTCTTGTTCAGGAGCCCACACATCTTTACCAAGATATCTAATAAAATTAATACCTTGTAAGGTTAAATGATCAATAAATTATAAATTTTGTTTTCTTACCACCTTCTGTGGGAACTAGTAAAATACTTTCTTGCAGGCCAGACCTTGAAAAGCTGTCTTTGATTTTATTAGGAGAGATTGTAGCATTTAGAGCCCCCAGATGGGCATCTTTCTGTAATGTTTTACCTGATTTTGGTGGCTCAACACTCAAAAGGCATTAAAAAATTTGTTAGGAAGCTGTCTTCACTTTGTGGTTGCCGTTACAAGTCAGAGGCTGCACGTGTTCTCCATGGCCACACTGGAGGAGAAAGGGGTGAAGAGTTACAGCTTCATGACCAGAGTCCTCAGGCATCTTCAGGCTGGTGGCACTGCACACTAGCTTCACTTCATGACAGACCCACAAACAAGGAGCAGTGCACCTCACTGTCACATTTTGCGTGAATGACAGCATGGAACGTGGGACTGATTCCTCTCCTTGTGTGTGAGCCAGCACAGCCAGGCACAAAAACAACCACAAAACCACGGAGGAAATGCAAAGAGCAAATTTATTTATTTTACCTCACCAACCAGGGGATCCCTGAAGCAGCACCTGGGCAGAAGCCGTCAGGTGGGGACACAGGCACCCCACGTGCTAGAGGTTCACCAAAGCTGCTGTTTTCACCTGTATTTCAGGGATTTGCACAGATGTATTTTACCACTGGGCTTTGATCTTTCCCACAGCAGGGAAGGAATCTTGAGCATGTTCGATAGGTGCCTCCAAATCTCTCAGAGCCTGTGTTTCGATCTAAACACAGATGTTCTGCTTGTCCGACATACAAGGCGAAACAGCAATTAATATGATACATGTGTTGCTCAACACCCCAGCTGCAAGTAACTTGACGGTGTTTACAATTCTCCTTGCCAATCTTCACTATTTTGCCACACTTTGCTACTGCTCTTGGTATCAGCTGTAGTTTCACCTAAGTTATGTGGAAAAACAGTGAAGGAATAAATTCTGCTTTATTAACATTGTTCTGTGAGGGAGGGGCATAGATGTTACAGTTCTGAAAAACACTGCATAGGCAATTAGTATTTTTTAACCTCTGGTTCACCTTCCTCCTTCTTAGTGTTTGAGTCTTGCTGCCAATAGATCTAATTGAATAGAAACCTGTGATGAAAATTAAACATTCAAAACACATGCTGGTCACAGCAAAATAACCGTTATTGTTAATGGGAGTTGGGTGAGCATAGTGAATGAGGGATTCACCACTTCGCTTTTAATTCCATGTCATTTAAAATTACTGAATGAATAGGAGTGTGTGTATCTGGGCTTGTCTTCTTCCCTCTAATGTACAGAAGATCAAATCCTAATTAAGGGAAATAATTATGAGTCCGTCCTCTCACAGTTCTCCTGCCTATGTTCAACTGAAATGGTTCTGAGTATGTATATGTGGAGTTAAAGATTAGCAGTGGTTTGTGGCCAAATTCTGACTTCTAATCTTGCAGCAGCACTGGCAAACTCATAGAACAGTAAATATAATGGCTCTATAATTAGGCTGGTTTGTAAACAAGTACTACTATTTAGTTGATAGTGCAAAATGCTCTTCCACAGCATTCATCAAATAAACACTTATTTGGGCATATAATTTGAAAAATGCAGGTTTATTTAGTGGACTGAGATTTCTTGTCAGACCAGAGTATGTTGCTAATTTGCTGTTGTCTGACTAATTCGGATGACTTCTGGTAGTGGGGGGAAATGGGGTGCCTGAGGGACATCAGGTCATTGGAGAGTGCACCTGAAGTGCCATGTCCTCATGAGGACACCCTGTTTGCCCAGTGCCATGCTCCTGTCTGTCCCGGGGCTCCTCAGGCCTGCCTGACTGTGCTGCACTCCTTCCATCCTCAGTCCTCTTGCTTCTTGCTGGCAAATGCCAGTCCCAGCCTGAAGCAAAGCCAAGACATGTGTGCCTCTCCCTCCTTCAGGCACTTTTTGCCTGTCGGGGAGCATGGACACAGCCCTAGCATCTCATTCTGTCCATGTTCAGGGAGCATGGACACAGCCTNGTGTGGGTGCCTCTCCCTCCTTCAGGCACTTATTGCCTGTCGGGGAGCATGGACACAGCCTTAGCATCTCATTCTGTCCATGTTCAGGGAGCATGGACACAGCCTTAGCATCTCATTCTGTCCATGTTCAGGGATCATGGACACAGCCCTAGCATCTCCTTCTGTCCATGTCTGCGTCCATGTCTGCGTCCTGTGACAGCACTGCCATCAGCTGCCTGCGCCAGGGTGAGTGCTGGAAGTAAGAATGATTTAGAGCAACTGCTCTGTCTTACAGCTTTAGGAAGATCGTGCCATAGCAGGAGCTACAACACATGAAGCATCTCTTGTCTTGTAGTCACTGTCCTGGAAGAGTACAAACTGCTCTGAAAAATCACTTTAAAATACTGGATTCCCACTGACAATTGTATATGCCAGTTTTAATGAATGTTTGTGAGGGAGCTGGAAAGGATTTGGAAGGAGATCTGTGCAACATGGGCCCCTTTAAAGCACCATCATAGAGTCAGGATGACCAGAATAACTTTTTCCAGCCTGGAGTGTGGCAGCAGCATTTCTTTTACAAGAGGAAACTTCATTATTGTTTTAAGAGAACAAGGGTCAGACTACCTGGCGGAAGGGAGGTGTCAGACCTACAGGATTTCTTTGAGAAACTTTCCAAGAAAAGCAGATGGGGAGAAAGCTCACATTGCCCCTTAAAAGGTTGTAGATGGCAGTTCATAGGAGAAAAGATTCAGCTTGGTTCTCAAGTTGCAGTGAGAGTGTGTGAGGTACGGGATTATGAAAGGAAGTTTGCTTTTGTACTTTGTGAAATGAGCATATTTAAAATAGAAAGAAAAACTCGAAATGCCACAGACCATGAAATGAAAATTTCAAATGCTATTTCAAGACAGAATTATGCATTGGATGCTGTGCAGTCTGGCGACCGTGCTGCAGTCCTAAGTCCCACAGCAGGACACCTGCTCTGGCCACAAGCATTTCTGGCCTTCTTCAGCGAGCAAAGACGTTTTGACTTGTGCCAGTGGCTTAGTGACCAAGCCAAAGAAGCCTACAAGCATATCACCATGATAGCAGGGGAGCATTGCAATGCTTTTGATATTACATTATTTAGGAAACCCTGAGAAGACTGTGAATGCAGCAATGATGGGCCCAAAAAAGGCAGAGTCTGGAGTCAGCAGGTTCGTGTGGGGCTGTGCAATGTGTTGGCTCACGTGGAAAGGTGAGCAGCGAGGGGTCCAGCAGGATTTCAGTCCTCATACCTGCTGACAAGTCGTCTGTAGCTGTGTATAGCATGTTTTTGTGTCAGTTAGCCCAGGCAAAGAGCATCTTACACTCATGTACCTCAGTGCCTTTAACTCATCTACTGCTGGCCAATAGCAATTAAACAAGATCCTAATTAAGAATGACGGTTGTCTGAAGCTTTTTGTCCTCATATGGAATCCCTTCATTCTGAGCTGTCTTGGACATTCAAGTTAAATGGTCTCTCTGGAAGAATTAGAAAGAGGTGGAAGCAAAATCTCTGTGGGTGCACTTTGAAAGCAAGAGCATTTCCTCCCAGAGAGAGTCATGCTAAAGCCAACCCATAATGTCACAGAGCAGGGCACACATTTGCCACTGCACTAGAAGTTATAATATCTAAGTGCCTCACTATCCTTATTTATCCTCATCCCCAGTTGGTGAAAAGCAGAGCAGAGCAGGTTCTATGTAGATGTAGTCAGCAAGATGTAGAGGACTAGAAAACTACCATAGACTAAAGGTAGGTTGATGTAGTATTTAAGCATGTCGTATTCTTCAGCCTAAGAGACCTCTCTACGGTCAGATGGGATGATCAGGCCACAGCAGGGAGCTGAATCCAGGTTCATGGAGTCCTTGATCAATTCCTGGATTATCATGATGCCAAAGCAGACCAGCTTAGAAATGCAATGGATGTCTGTTTGATCGTTATCCTGGTTTGATACAATGAATTTAGAAAAGATGGGATTTGGGTGCAGCCTTTGATTTCATGATGTTGTGATCAGCATATTTAGTACTTTTGATCTGTGCTGGTAACACAAGAATGGTATTTCAGAGCTGCAAAACAGCAGGCAAAGTGTCTTATTTTCAAGCCATGTTTTATTCTTAATCAAAGCAAGAACAAATAGACCATCAAAATTCCTACTCTGCATCATCTGAGCAGAGAAATGGGAATGAATGATGTGCTGGTGATGAATAGGCCTATTACCTTGTAAATTGTACTGTATAGTACCACTTGTAACAACACAAGATGTTGCTGCAGTTTTTTTTATTAGATGATTTAACGCATATTATGCTATTTTAGTTCTCATTCTAGAGGCAATATGGAGAGGAAGACATATATCTGATATTTATTGAAGTTAAAGTTGAAAAGTTGATTTTATATAACCATCTCCGAAAGAACCACACTCTATACTAGTAATAACAATAATAGTCTAGAAGGTACACTTTTCTGGTTTCAACCTTTTCTGGTTTTTTGGAAAACTTCAATCAAAGATACTTGTCTCTGTGGGATCGTCCCTAGTTGCAAACAGTGGAGAATTTTCAGGGCTGTGAAGTTAGGATAAAAGTTGATGATCTAAGCTAAAGTTTTGCCAATCCTAAAATGTTTGGATGCATTCTGTTATGGGATAAAATTGTTATAAATAATTCCAGAAAGGAGTGCTAAATAATTCTTTCTGTAGGTAAGTTAGTGGTATTTTGGTCTACTTATGTCAGGTGGGTGTGAAGTAGAGCTAGCTAATTCACTGCATTTAGTGTAGGGAAGAAATTAGTACACTGGACAAAATGGCTAAATTCAACTAATTTGTTTCATCAGAAAAATGGAGTTTCTGCTCCTTCAGGGAAAAAACCCTGCAAAACAACTTCTTTGTATGGAACCATAATAGTGGAATAAATTTGCATCTATGAGAGGTCACAGAGGAAAAGTCCCACTGGACATCAAGTCTCTCTGCTCAACCTCACAGAGGTGCTCAGGCACCAAAAGATTCTCTGAAGGGGCCTCCAGCCCCCGTGGTGCGTGGCAGCTCTCTCATGAACTTCCTCCTCAGCTGTATCACCTTCTGTCTGAGAAGGAGATGGCTTAGTGTCCTCACTGCTCAGTTTATATGTTGATTAGAAGTGTCCTTCTAATATATATATTTGGTATAAATCTGTTAGCAATACACTCAGACCTGTTTGTTCTTTTAGTGTCCTCATCTTTACCTGCTCTTTTTCTGCCCGGCAAATAAAGACACAAATTCTTACACCTTACTGTATTTATACTGAATAATCATCAGCTCTCTTCTGCCCATTGCTATCCAAACAAACTACTTTTTTTTGTCTCTTCTTGTAAGTCAAACACTTAATCCTCCACAACATCATAAACGGCCCATCTCTGTTCTTGCTCCACTCTCAGATCATCTTTCTTAAACGTTGTAAGCAGTGCTGCATTTTCATACACAAGACTGTGGAGGAGGTCTCACCATTTCCTGTGCAATACTGCTAATGCTTCCCCATCTCTGTGGAAATACTTGTTAATGTTCTAGGATCTTTTTTGTGTCATTTCTGCCTCTTGGTGGTTTGCAGTGATTCTATTATCAGCCGGTGCTTCTGGATATCTAGAAGCATCTGTCTAGACAGCGAGGTGTCTGTCCCTTAGCAGTTCCAGATGATGAGCTCCCTGCTTATGCCAGAAATACTCATTATTAGTCCCTAGCTGTATGGCCTTGCACTTTGCACAATTGATTTCCATCCGTTTCTATTAATTCAGACCTCAAGGTCATCTGGTTATTACTGTGTGCAATCCCAGTTCTCTTCTGAATTGACAGAACTCCTCCTAACTAGGTATCATCAGCAAAGTATTACCACTCTCTTGCTTTTGGTTACAGTCTTTAATCAAATTGATCCCCAGAATGAATCTTTGAGGAAATCTGGTAACCCAGAGGGTTGCTCTCAGGTTTCATTGGAAAGGCACCACTTGGATCTGCTGGAATTTATCTGCATCTTTTCAGATATTGCTGTCTGGTTTGTGGTAGCAAACCTCCTTCCCTCTTCTGGTTTCCCCTGCAGACAATGCGTCCTTTACATAAATACTTAGACTCTGTGGTAACTTTTAATTTCACTGTAAATATGAAGATTGACTTAAAGTCAACACATTTTGCCATAAATAGAGTGCATTTCATGACAAGTACATAATTAACTTTTTCCTAATTAATTGTTGGCTGCATGCCAAATTAGTTCAGTCACAATATGTATTATTTAGAATGATTCCAAGCAAATTATTAGCGTGGCAACCAATTGAAAACACTCAAATATTAAAACTTTGGCAGCCTACAGTTTCCATTCGGAGGCAGGTCAGAGTAAAGCTGCAGTAATTCGAAACAGAGAGTGTTTTCCATACTTGTGTTAACACCATTTGTTACCCAGGACTGATGCCATCCTCAGAAGTTATGATCTAAGTCTGTAACCGGGTAAAGCTTAATCCTGGAGTAACTGGCTTCAGCAACATTGTCTTGAGGGTGAGTTCAGCCTTATCCATAGGTACGTAGAGTACTTCCAGCATGACATAATAAGCCACATATGTTTGTACAATAATGAATGATATTAGCAGGCTGACTTCTGATTAATGATTGACTTCTGGTTAATAAAAAAACCAAATTAAATCGGTACATCCTAGTCTCTTTATTTGAAAATAATAGTTTGATTAGGCTTGGAACAAGACCCTTTCAGTCTGGTGCTGGGAAATGTAGGGCTTTCCTTTCCCTGCTTCACTCCCACGCTTTGAACTCTGACCCTGGCATTCCTTGTTCATGCTCCTGTAGAGCACGGACGAGGCATCTGACTGAATGCATTTAGTGATGGGTGCCTTTCAGCTCCTGGAGGGAGTGCTGTATTTTCTGGGCGAGCCCATTGGCAGCAAGGCTGGCACATGGAATGATGCACATCCCTCTCCAGCAAGTCTCGGCGCTGCCTCACACGCTGCTCGGGCAGGGTGGTGTGACCTTGGCTTGTTTCTCTGTCATCCCCCGGACACAGGGTCTGCTGTGTAGTACAAGCAAAGGATATCACCTGTAAACAAAACCTTCCAATGCTTAGACCTTTCTGTGAGACTTGCCACAATCGCTGTCCTTTAGTTTTCCCATCATCTCGGAGCATTTAGAAAAGGTAACGATGAAAGAGGATTAATGTAGGGGAGGCATTGCGGCTGCTGATGGGACAGTTACAGTTGCTGGGTTGTTTTACTTTTGCACATGTCACACTAGAGGACAACATGGAGGAAATGCTGTGTACCAGCTCTGGATTGGTATTTCCATGTAACCATACAATCCTTTAGGTTGGAAAAGACCTTTAAGATCATTGAATCCAATTGTTAACCCAGCACTGCCAAGTCCACCACTAAACCATGTCCCTAAGTGCTACATCTACACATCTTTTAAATACCTCCAGTGGTGGTAACTCCACCACTTTCCTGGGTAGCCTGTGCCAATGCCTGGCAACCCTTTCAGTGAAGCAATTTTACCAAATATCCAATCTAAACTTCCCCTGGTGCAACTTGAGGACATTTCCTCTTGTCCTGTCACTTTTACCTGAGAGAAGAGACTGACCCCCACCTGGCCACAACTTCCTTTCAGGTAGTGATAAGGTGCCCCCTGAGCCTCCTTTTCTCCAGGCTGAACACCCCCATCTCCCTCAGCCACTGCTCATCCAACTTGTGCTCCAGACCCTTGCCCATCTTCATTGCCCTTTCCTGGATACATTCCAGCACCTTCATGTCCTTCTTGTTGTGAGGGGTCCACAACTGCACAGAGTGCTCGGGGTGTGGCCTCACCAGTGCCGAGTACGGAGGTCACTGCCCTGGTCCTGCTGGCCACGCTGTTTCTGGTACAAGCGGGATGCCTGGGGAGAGGTGTGCTGAGTTTCATGCTACTTACAAACTCACACCTTTAATTGCCATTTTCTGTAAAAGGATGGTGAAATCTGAGCAAGGTTTGGCACCACAAGGTGTCTAGAGTAATCAGAAATTGTTTAGGAACAGTATCCTTAGCTACTGTGAGCTCGTGCTGACATGGGGGCTCTGCTCCTGCAATGCAGGAGGTGTCACTGCAGGAATCAGCTGTCTCTGGAGGAGAGGACCTGGCATGCACTGGATCTTGAGTTTTCCTTGACCAGGTTTTTCATGTGACATATTGTCTAATTTTATATTTTAGCTGTAATGCCACATAGACTTTTTTTTTGGTTGAGTTAATCTGAATCTGAATAAACAGACTAAACCACGGAGACCATTATTTGGCTGCAGTAATCTCTGCATGCAGCAGCTGCCTGTCAGAGTTGCAGTGTAGAACCTAGAGGCTTTGTGCTATTCTGTAAGTAGATCTATTGCAAAGTTGAATCATTAAAAATATCATCAGTTTAAATGAAGCAAAGAACATCCTGAAAAGCTGCATTCTGGTCTCTGTTGCCTCAGTGTTGTCTTGTAGTCACGCACTGTCCCAGTGTCTCTGAGCTCTTGTTTTCACCCTTTCAGAGTGAAGCCTTTGATGTCCACTGGCATATATGAGACCTATGCCTACAGCTGAGGTCACTGCCCATTGTGTGAGCCTGTGCTGATGGACAGTGGTGCTCCCCTCACCTTGCACACCTGGGCACAGTGGCTGTGCATTTCTGGGAAGGCAGTTAAGGTTGGCAGAAGTAGATAACTTCATGCTTCCTACCAAAGAGGTCTTTCTGTAAAGCAGAGATTGGATGAACTGCATCCTCAAAGTGTATTTCTCTCTGTTGACTGTGTGAATTCCTAGAGTGATTTACATGGTTTAGTGATGGACATGGTAGTGCCGAGTTAACAGTTGGAGTTAAAGTTCTTAAAGTTTTTTTCCAACCTAGATGATTCTATGATTCTGTTATTCTTGAATCATAGAATTGGGTTAGGTAAAAATACCTGTTTTGTATCAGCACCAGGGTTATGACAGAAATACCACATCTGCCTTACGTCTGTCTTTTCAAGTATAAATTACAAACTTTTCAGGGCAATGCCCATCTCTTAGAGGCCCATGTATAGCACCTTGCATAGTGGATCCCTGAGCTTATCTGAGGTCTTAAATGGTCACTATACTGTATCTCCACCTATTTTATCACTACTCTGTGAAGGCTATTATTTTCATTATGTGATCAGTAGAATAAGTGATGCATTATACATTTGCATTCTGTTAATGAACATGTCCATCTTTAGTTATAAAGAAGTTAGGTTTAAAATTTTTATCAAATGTTTTTTAAGCTAATGTACTGCAGTGGTCCCTTTTTAGTTACCCACTGTAGTATACATTAAATGTCGAAGCGCTTTGGACTATACGACACAATATGTCAGCATTATGCAGCAGCTGAATGTTTGATGCGTTTTAGATGCCCGGCAAAGGAAGAGAGATGCTACATTGTTGGGAGTTCTTCCTGACTTTCAATCAAATACCTGATCTGCAATGCCAAACACAAACTGCATTTCATTTAAAAATGCTGCTAGGTAGTCCTTGATTGAACACTCTGAACCTGATCAGAATCTAATTTGGGTTCGCATTGCAAAAGACACTTACATTAGCACCTCTAGGAGATCAATAACAGGTTTTAGTGCATACTAATAAAAAAGGTCCTAATTCCAAATACAGCTTCAAGTTTCGCAAGAGCAACATAGTTCTTGCTAATCAAATCTTTGTTGAACAAGAAGCAGTGAAATGGAGGACTGTTTTCAAACAAACGTCTCAGAATTACACTAACAAATGCCACAAAAGGAAACCACACTAATCTATTTTTCACAGCTGTGGGTGCAATTAAATGGCACATTTTAGGGGAAAATGCTTGTACATGGGAGAATCCTGACTTCTTCCTGATGGTTAGTGTGCCTGCTCTCAGTGTGTGCTGCAGTAAAAAGTTTCCCTTTATGACAATAAAAACCATCATCATCAGTAGAGTTAAGGAAATACAGAAGAAATTATGTCCATACATGGTTGCTCATACTAGCAAGTAGAGTATTGACTGGCAGAATGATTTTGCTCTAAGGATTTGCCATGGCTGTACAAACTCCATATTTGGCTAATTGATAATGAAGACAACCCTTCGTCTCTGTTCTATTGTACCCCAGCCAATGCTTCACTGGCAGACTGGAGCCCTAGGAGTCTGCTGCAATAATAACTGTATGTCAATTTACTAATAATATTCTAATTCAAAATTTTATACAGACAGGATGCAATGTGATTTTCCAGGATTTATTCTTATTTTCTCCATTACCATGTTAATTACATTACTGAATTTGGTGAGCAAAAACTCAATGTGTCTCCCAGATCTCAGCAGCTGATGCAAAACTCAAGCAATTGATCTTGGCGGTTTGCGTAGCACTGCAGGTGATGCACTGCGTGGGAGGTAGAGGAAGATTTTATTGATCCAGTAATGTCATTCCCCATACTTCTGTCCTCCCACTGAATTGACCATTCCATCTCCACTGCAATAATTTGCGTGTTGCAGAGCCCCACTTCTCTCTCTGGCGTAACACCAGCCTCTCAAAGAAGGATGCTCATGATGTCCCTTCACTTTACTGAACCAATCTGTTCCTTGGGATTTGTATTCTGATTCTGTTGTGGCTGGTTGAGGTTTTGGGGGTTTTTTGTGGGCATATGTTTGTACTCACTCAAAGTATAGAGAAAATTTTGCTGGGCCTGCAGGAAGAATGTCACCTGGATAGTTTGTCATAAAAGACACCAGACATATAAGTCTGTATTTGTTCACCAAAGCAAACAAAATGTCCTGAATGCCTGGGGATATATTCATAATATGACAAGTAGGAGGCAGTCTGTGTGAATATAAATCAGAATTTATATTCTGGAGTCCCTGCTTCTATAGTTTAGGCTTTTTCATTTTACAGAAAAAGCTACAGTGATTTTCAATTAACAAGACAAAATTATTTCGTAATTACATAATTAAACCTCACAGCACAGTTGTGTTTCCACAGACAGGGGCTGTGGTGAGTGGAGGGCTTGTATCTGAACTGGGGAGTGACCGTCTGGAGTTGCTGGGACACGACCTGCAGAGCTTCCATTTCATCTCATGGAGGTTGCTGCTGTGAAAGAGGAGATGGAATATGGGATGACTTGGGTTTAAAATGCCCAAAATTTTCCATTCAGAAGTAATGAAATGTTCTCCCAAATGTTGTACCAAGAAAACAAATGTTGAACTTCAGTGTTATCCTAATGTGGTCCTTCTGTGTGTGCTCTCCCTCCCGAACTAGACAACACCCCTTCCCTCTGCAGCTGGCACTGGAGTAAGGGGTGCTAGCACTGTTTTCAGACAAAAATGCTACTCATCTCTTGGCTAGGTCCTTCATGGCATCACCGTGAAAGGTGATGAGAGCTCCTGCATGGCATCACCATGAAAGGCATCACCATGATGCTTGCATGGCATCACCACCAGAAATGGTCTTTGCAGCTGATGACACAAGATGAGCACACAAGGTCCTCCAGCCGGGAAAGCTGCTCATGCATGAAAGAGAGAAAGAAATGGTCCCTGGAGAAGGCTTTCCTCAGGCCTTCTTTGGTCTCCCTCCTGGCAGGTTGAAGTTACAGTTCCCATGTACAGTTCCACTGAAGTGTGGGGTGCTTTTGTAACAGGACAAGCAGACAGGGAGGTGTATGGATTTCCCTAACCATGGTCCTTGGCAGTGCTGCATTACAGCCACTCCTGAAGTTTCCACTCATCTCTAAATTTCACTTGCCAGACTGTAGAGTATTTGCTACTGTATGATTTGTTCTTCATACACGTACTTTTTGTCATTCTACCTTAATAAACACAACAAAACAATGACAGTAAACATATTAAACTTGTTAAGCTCAGAATTTCTCAAGAGTATTCTACATTATTTGCCTGCTAATTTGTTGTTTATATTCAGGAATGCAGTGTCTTTTTTGCATTCGTAGTTCAAATGAATGAGTATTTCTCACTTAAACTTTTTTTGTTTCCCTTACTGTTATTCGCTGTAGCAGAAATCATTTGAGAAAAATAGATTTTGATTATTGTTCATTCTGTAATAGCAAGTTTACTAATGCAAAAAGAAATCTAGATACAGTCCAGAAGTTTTTATTACATTTCATTTGCTGATATCTTAAATCTAGAAAGGTTATATCAAGTTTAAACTACATTAGCATTTGTATTGAGCAATAGCTAGTCCCTAATGACTTTAGAATTACAGTTTACTGCAGTGAATACTTAATCTTTCTTACAAGCTTTTAAATTAGAAGAATAAATGCTGCTAAAAAGAAAAAAAAATCAAGTTATGTACATGGAAGAGTTGCAAAACTATACTGTATGATTAAATATGCTATAGTATTTTGATTTAGGACTCCAATGACATACTTATTTTTCATTGAGAACTATATATGGAACATAAATAATTCTAAATACAGTTCAACTAAGTATAATTGAGTAAGACATGGAAGAGAGGGGCCCTGAACTGTATCTCACTGCTTTTTGGAAGCACCAGATTCTTAGCTTTTATTATTTCAGGCACATGTGTTGTCTTAGAACCCTGATGCCAGGCTTGTCCGTGTCCATCTGCAGCTTGGGAGCCTGAATTCCTGGAAGGCAGTGCCAAATTTCCCCAGGAGAGCGTGGCTGTGGTGTTGAGCTGCATGTCTCACTCTGTTAGCAATGTGTCCTCAGGACAACTGTTACCAACTTGCTGCATCCACGCTACAGAAAAGGTTGCTTGAAATCCTCCTATCGGATTGTTAAACTCCAAGACTTGATAGGTGCAAAAGGAACCCACATTAGGTGTAAAGCCAAGAATTTAGTCTACTTAAAGTCTTAAGAGCCCAGTGAAAGAGTTGTTATTATTATTCCAGCTACAGTGATCACAATGAACACTAGTTCAAATTGTTAACATTATACATAAGCAAAGCTTTCTAAACCCTGCCTCTTTCTCTGGTGCTGTGCTCATCCTTCCACTGCTCTACTGGGTTCTGCTGCCAGTGTTTTAAGTCTTGGAGTACAGAGCATCCTGAGTATCCCAAGTTGTAAAATGTTGATGATTTTCTCCTGGGATCCTCTCGGGATCATTTTTGCCTTTACTAACTTGTACCACAATTTTCCATTTCTTCACTGGCTTGCCAGTCTGCAGTAGGCCAGAATCTACTGTCTCTCTTACATGTGGGTGTTATTTCATTACTCCTAAACCCTGTTTACTCAGCTCGCACACTTCAGTCCTTGGATGACCAGTAAACCTCTGCTGGTGAATTGCTTATAGCCCTGGGTCTGCCAGTGTCATTGCTGTTACAAATTTGTGATCATTAGAGGGAATTTTAAAGAATGTTCCTACTTTTAAGTGAGTTACTGAGGGGCTGCTGAGAAAACCGATGGGGTTACTTTGGTAGGGAGGGAGAAATCTTAAAGCCTGGGACATTTTGAAACTTTAATTGCAAATAATCCTTGCAATGCTTATCAGATGAATTGTATGTATTATATAATGTGAAACACTGCGCTAATCATAGCAGTGATTATTATGCAAAGCCTTTTTCCAAGGTAGGTCTTGAAATGCCCTAAGGACACAGCAGGGAAGTGCTGGGGAATTCAGGATGCATTTTCACACTTTTATTCTATTTTATTCTCTCACATTTCACAGCACCTCATGCCAATCATTTGCTAATGAAGAATAGAGACTTTCCTTGTTGTCGTTTGTTCCTGAAATTGTACCTTGCCTCTGAGATATACGCTGAAGGAAGAACTCACCATTCAGATGCTGCTCTGCTTTCAGTCAACCTTTGTATATCAATTACAAAAGAAGGTCACCCTGAGATGCAATGACCTTCTTGGTGCTACAATCTCAAATCAAGAAACATAGATGAAAATAATTAGGAACTCTTTTTCAGTATCGTAAGGCTGTAGAATTCAGTTTGCATTTTTTCCAGTGAAAACTTGGAAAATTATGATACAATGATGCTCACATAGGAAAAGCAAAAAAAAGAAGGTGCAAGATAATAACAGCATTACTTTCTAGCATCTAAATTTCACATAAATTGGACTATTCCACAGCATCATCGCTCTAAATAGACCATTTGCTATACCAGAAATGGAAGCCTTCATCATGCTGGTATGCAGTAAAACCCAGCACAGGTCATAATAGTCAAGGCTGTGAGTCAAGACAGAGCAGATTCTGCTTCAAGCTGTCTCCTGGTACTCAGGACAAGCCAAGTCCTTCCCTTACACTTACTGTTGTGTGCATGTAAATTTACTGTCTGCAGCAGTTCACAAATTTATACTTATCCTGAAATCATCCATGCCAAATGACTGACTGTAAGAAGATTATTTATTTGCTTTTTCAGTGATATCACTGACATAGCAATGGAGTTGGTTCTCTGGCCAGTTATTTATCAGAGTGAGTAGTTAGGTACATAAAGAATGGACTGTCAGCCATTAACTCAGTGTATTTTCTAGAGCATGTGGTGGGTCAAGGTTGAAAATATGTGATTTTTTTAATACTGGGGATTTTTTAAAATTCTATTTCCACTTGTAGGATGTTTTTCTCTTTTATTTAGTTGCTCAGTTTTTGAAATGATAGTATTCAATCCTAATGTCTGTCTTCAGATCACAGCTGTCGTGGCTTTCAATTAATGTCTTTGCCTGAAGGTGATGAGTAAATATTTCTCAAAACATGCAGTGGTTTGCAGGGCAGAGTTTGAGGGTAGGTGTTCAGTCTGCCTGGAGGTCAGTCAGCCTGTGGGTTGGTCAGACTCACATCACTCATCTCCCAGGAAAGGTTTCCCCCTCCTTCACTGCAGTTACAGCCATGTGAAGCCTTTGGCCTTGTGGAAAGGTGGGAACTCAGGTCACCTCCTCCTTGGCAAGCAGAGAGACAGATTATGTTTTGGTCACTCTCTCTGCTCCAATTGGTCTCCAGTTACCTCCTGCCAAGTGCCAGCATTTCCTATGGGAAATGAGCACCTTCTGTCTTCTGAGAATTGGATTTCCATCACCCACACAGGTCTCCCCCCTTGGTCAGGACTAGTGCTGTCATCCCATGATGTTTCAGGATGGGGAGGAAGTCAGGAGTGTCCCTGACCCCACCAACATAAAGTCCATTCCTGCAGAGATGTCTGCACACGTCTGCTGTACAGGGATCTCTCCAGGCAGGGTGGGTCAGGTGCATCCAGAGAAGCTGTCTACACCTGTCTTCTCACAGGGCTGGGGACGGTCTGGCTGAGGTTCTTGGTCATGTTTAGGCCCAAAGAAGGCACTAAGCTGTGTAAATCAAATACAGCCAGGAGAGCACTCACTGTGGTGGACAACTCAGATGCAGGCACCTCTCATGGTTTGGCCTCATGTTGAACATTGCATGTGCGGTCTGAGACAGAACTCCAGCAAAATTCCACTGTAGCCACAAAGTCCTTTTGTTACTGTGTGCCCAAGCCAGAGCAGGACTTGTGCTTGCAGCTCTCACTGTAATCCCTGATGTCCTACTAACTCCCGTGAGGATGGCAGGCTGCCCAGGCTGGCATTAGGAACCCTGACACTGTTGTGGTTCATGGCTCCAGGGAATTAGCTTCCTGCTGGAATAAAGAAACAGTCGTCCTCCCCTTCCCAGGCATACACTGACACTGGCTGCTTTCTGGAGAGTGAGTGTCTCATCCATCTTCCCAGTTCTAGATGGGACAAAATTTTACTCCAGCAATTAAAGCCAAAGTAGGGAAATTTATCAACAAGACCATCCATCTTCCTTTGTCATAGTGGAAAATAAGTCTTTTATATTCCTCAAGTCATACTTTGTATTTTTTAATAGGCCCAGACTCTCCTTTTGTTCCTAACGTGGACATTTGGTTTTTTTGCTGTTTCTTTTAGCTGTGCATGCAGGGATGCTGTGGGATGGTAACCATAGTAACTACAGAACATGGAAGACATAATTTCAGCCCCAAAATGCATATTACTGGGTTTGTGTTTGCTGGACATGAATTGTCTCATTCCCTAAACAACAGAAGGAAGTGAAAAGAAGTTACTTGTTTCACAGCAATTAAAGGAGACACTCAGTTAGCAGCCAGTGGGAGAAATATGCATTAGGTGCTGTTCTGGTGTGTCCAGGAAGCTGCTATAGACAGATAGGACCAAAACAAAATCTAAGTTCTGGTTTTATATGTCTTATGATACATTTAATGACAAGATTATGTATATTTAGTAACAATAAAATGATCTGGTCTGAGGCTTTCTTATCTACACTGAGCAGTTCATCATCATTGTGAACATTGTCAGGTGATCTCAAGGGTCTGCTGTGCAGGGGCTTCACTGACACGATGCCAAAGCTGTGGCTCTGTGCCACAGCTGATGGGTAACTTGCCCGTTCCTCCAAAGCAGAGGCACCAAACAGAGCAGTATTGGGGCTCAGCCCCTCATCTGCAATGTCCAGCTTTGACTGTTCACCTACAGAAGGGGATCTCCCAGGTTTGTCCCTGGGTGATGGAGCTCAGCACCTCAGGAAATCATCCTAAAGATGGAGGCCTCAGGGAGAGGAAAGGGAAATTGGAGAGCTAGACTTTATTTCATGTGATTTAAAACTGCTGGGGAGGAAAGAAAAGTGTTAAATTATACTGGAAAACAAAAGAAGTGATTCTACCGTACTGATCTCTCCAGTCTGATAGACTTGGCCTCTTATGTGCCTGGTCAGATATCATGTTCTGTGCATGACCAAAACCTTTTCACTTACTAGGCAGAGGTCCCCATTTGACCCAGAGTGGTATAGCACATTGCTGTCAAATGCTTGTTGCAAAAAATCTAGTGCTTTCTCTCCCATCCCTTTTCTCCATATAAACAATCCTATTTCCCCTGTGCACAAGTGTCCCGGAGGAGGCAGCTCTGTGGCTGCAATGGTTTCTGTTTCCAGCTACACAACACACCTGGGGATTTTAGGGACCAAACCAAAATCATAGCAGTATGTAGTAATGTTGGGTGTAATCATTTGTCTTCCTTGTGATAGCACAGAGACAGATAGCTGCATCTATTGTTGAATAAAATCACTTATTATAAAAGCACTTCAGTACTAAATAGTTGTACGGATTTATTTTTATGTGCATTTGAAAATTAGTGCCTTGATGAATCACAAACCAATAGTTTCTTTTCCTAGAAATGCCTTTTTTCAGGGGACTGCTAAGCCTAGCCCTGAGGAACTTAACAAATTACTACACTGGTTAGGCTAATGAGATTATATTTATAATACCAAATTTGTAATAACTTAAAAAATAAATTACCGTTTGCTTTTGAACTGATATTTACTTTTCCTTTCTCTCAGAGGGAAACAAACTTTAAAATGAGAGAAACTGAGTTTTATAGAGTAATAAGACTCCCCAAGTCAGATATTAATGAAAAACAATAGTGGTGAGAACTGTTGACTTAATAAGAAAAGAAAAATGAGGCAGCTGAGTACTCTTTAGCTGGTCTAATGCTGAAATTTGATTTACTTATTTATCTTTTTAGGAACCTCCTCCCTTTATGACTTTCCACAACCTTGATATTAGTATTTTCATCTTATGGAAAAACTTGTTTACCTCCATTACATCAAAAAAAATTTTACCTGGGGACAAACAGCCATTTTTGCAACAGTGGAGAAGAACAAGCAAAGCAACAGATGTGTAACAACAGGCACCTTTCATGGCCACACTTTTTTGCACTTCCACATGGATTAACAAGGGCACATATAACTCCCCAGTAAATGTTTCAGGGTTTTCCATGCTGTTTTTCTCCCCTACTTTGATCTCTGGAACACATTTCTCATGAAAATGATGGACTTTTCCCCAGGTTTGGCTCATGGACATGAAAACAATGAGCTAATTCTCTCTAGTCGAGCAAAGAAAGTAGGATACTGCAACAACTGCTGTAAGTTCAATAACAACAACAGTAACAACTACAGAAGCAATAATATGAATGCTTATTAACTTCATAAAACAATTACAATGAAACAGCTAAAATTATTTTTTGTCTGAAAGAAGAAAAATCCCTTAGAAGACATCCAATGTACTGTGGAGAGTAAACAATCCAACAAAAATATTTAAGAAATATAATGATAATCAATGACTAAATCGATTACAAGAAAAAATATGCTTTAAAGATTCATGAATAAATGGAGCTAACTGAATCACTCACCATGACAATTAGCAAACCATGTCTGTATGAAAAATGTACTGTCAAATGTTTTGTAAGTGAAATCAGTAAAGGAGGCTGTCTCTTGTACAAAAAGGAAAGAAGTTTAATCAGTATTTTTAACTGAATTGAAGAACATCCTTTATTCTCAGGAAGAATTTGATTTCTTACCTCAAACTGCAGACCTGTTCCCTTTCAAAAGGTTGTAAAAATATTTTTTCAGCATTCAAAGGATGTCTTTCTGTGTCCCTTCCTCCCAGCAGAAAAATAACAAAAACATCTAAAGTTCAGATGTTTAGAAAAATATTGCCCCGAGGTCTGAAGCAAAATACGAGAAATTCCCTGCTGAAAGTATTTATTCTCCCTGCAAGATGGAAGCCGTGACAGGTGTATTTATTTTAAAGGGAAGGTGCCCCAGCTGTCTGCATCACAGCTTGGAGGAAAACACTAATAATTCCAACTTCAGTGGCTGTGGAGAAGGAAGCTTGTCTGGTAAAGCAGTTCCTGTGTAAGGACTGATATCCCAGGGGTAACGTCACAGGCACCCACTGCAGGTGGAGTAGCAGGGGCTTGGCAGGTTGGATGTTGGATCTGCTTCTGGGTTATTTGCTTCTCTTTCTCAGAGCTTGGCAGTGAACAAGCAGGACCAGCCCTAGCTTTGAAATCTCTGAGGAAGCTGCTGAATAGTCTGCTAATCCTGGGGGAGGCATTAGTTGCAGTGGCGTTTGTCTCTTCCTAGATGGCATTGACCCATCATGACCAAAATGTGAGCTCTGGTAGCTCTTTTGTGTCTGCATTGATTACCTTGGTTGCCTACCATACACACTTGTTGAGCATGAGGTGAAGCTGGGATGAGCAAATAGGCTCTTAACATGTAATTTCTCATTGTAATTAGGAATATCCTCAGAGCTCCTTGATTTTGTGAGCTCTCCAAGCTTGCCTTCCCTGCTGGCTTAAGACTTCATGTTCAATTTATTTTGGTTTGCAGTGTATCATTTGTGCTGACATGGTTTGACTTGGTTTTGACATTGTATTATTGTTTTCCCAGCCTTGTGCTGCTGGCTGTATGAGTGTTTGATGATACTCAGTGGCATGCAAATAAATAGACAATTACAGTTGGTACAAACATCCATTGTATTTCACAATGTGCAGGCTCCGTACTTGATTTCCTAACCTAAACATGTGTAAGTGGTTTCAATAAGCTGTTTTCTGAAAATACCCATTACTGTCAATCCCAAGGAAAAAATCCATTCTAAATGTCTTTATTCTGCAGTCAGTGCTTCATTGGCCCAAAGATCTGAGAAGGGTCCTTCTTACCTGCTGCGGGGCTGCGCTGCTCCTTCAGCATCACTCTCTCATTTGGATGCTTGCCCACAGGTCTTGCATCCATCCCAGTAGATCAAACAGCTTCCTATGTTATGTTTAATTTATTCTTAAAAACTTAGAATACTTTGGTATGTTTCAATCCATTTATAGTGTGAGAATAATCCCAATCCTTCTTCCTATGTCCCAACTGTGTATTAGATGATAAAGAATGGAGTTTTTTCAGTGTTTAAATATCTAGCCCAACATGCCAACAAGGTTTTGTTTCGTTACCACTCTGAAGATGTGATACACACCATGATATTCTCCATGCTGAATATCCAATGGCCTCAATCCATTATGCAGGATCTATTTCTCTGCCTCTGAGCACTGCTGCCTTCAGGCTTGATGAAGGCTCTCCAGAAGGGCAAAATTAGCCCAGACCTTAGTCTGGCTGTCCCTGTAGGAAACATTCTTCTGTGTATCGGTTTTAGTTCCTCCAAGAATCTTCAGTTTGTTAGGACATTTCCTACATGTTGTAATAATAAAGGAAGCATTGATGACAGAGTTAGGAGAGCTGAGGAGTCAATCCTGAGTTTCCGCTAACACCAGTGGGCTTGCTCTTCTTGCTGCAAGTAGTTTTCAATCCCACAGCTACTCCTATCCATGCTAACAGTGAGTTGAGTAGATTGAAAGAGTCAGTTTTTGTCATGGTTGCTTCTGGGTCTTTGTCAGATTGTCTCCTGTTTATAAAGTTAGTTCCAGGTGTTGAGAAACAGGAGACACCCTTCAGTGCTTTCCAGTCCCTCTCAGCGTGACCAGGTGCTCGGTTGCAGGTGCTGCTGGGGAACTGGTCCCCAGCAGAAGCAGCTACATCAGTCTGAAGGGCACTTCCATCTGAAGAGGAGCACCTTTGCAGTCTCGGTACAAGCTGGATTTGAATGAAAGGAACTGTGAAACCACAGTGAGGTAGTGTTAAAATGAACGACAGTCATGTACAAACACACTGTGGTCTTGCAAGCAGACATTCATGGTTCTTTCCTGTTAACCTGGGTTGCAAACGGGACAGATAGGATGCACATCTGATGGCTACTATGTGTATTCTTCACTGCAGGTTCCAGAGGATGCTGTATACAACAGTCACATTCTGGGATAAAGAAAGAATATGAAATAATGGTGCTGTTTTCCAGTAGATCCCATGACTTTTTCCCTGGCAGAAAGTGTAGAAGAGAATCTGACTTTTCTGCGTGGAGGGACAAGTTGTTTTAGAGAGCACTGCCAGGAAGCTGTAGTGTTTGGTGATGAGATTCGGGAAGTAGACTGCATGAAATTTCTGTGCTATCCATCATAACTACATGGTACAACCCACCTTTAAGCTGGTTTTATTCCTGGGCTTAGCAGCGTTTAGCTGAATCTACTCGTAAAATTCATGGATCAAATTATCTATTCCACATTCAAAAGTTGTACGTTCTCAGAGAGATAGAATTAGAGCCGTTTTAAAAAGGCAGTTGATTGAAATGTGAAGTCAAGTGATTGAAGAGCTGTCTTAACATTAAAGTTTCACATTTCGGAAACTTATCACAAAAAAGATCATACAGGTCCTCTGGCCTACAAATCCTGCTGCATGCCCTGTTCTCTTTCTCCTGTATTAAAAGTATCTTTTTCATCTGCTCTAAGCAGGACTGTGGTCCATGAAGCTCAGCTTATTGACCACCTTCCTCCCTAGCTATCCATCCACTCTGTCTGCCCGGGAGCAGGAGCTGATCTGCTGGTCTGGTTGTCAGTTCAAAGAAGCAATGAGACAGCTGGCAGAGACAAATGGCACTGGCTGACTATTACTTGTCACTCAGTACACCAAGGTGGAGAGTGTACGAAGGTGGGATTGAGATTTAACATGCAGGCAAAATTCAATTTGAGCAAGCTGTGTAAGAAAACTGAAGATTTAGATTGGTCAGATGGAGAGAAACTAACTTGTGTCAGAGAAAAACAGTCACAAGGGAAAATAAACTTAGCACAGAAAACTGAAAAAATGGTGGAATTCAAGTTTTGAATCTAAAGATGACAATGGGGTGAAAAAAAAAAAGGCAGTACCAAAGCACAAAGGAAAGATGGACGAGAGAAATAGTAAAAAGCACAGAAGAAAACTATGTCCTGCTTGTAAAATAAACTGATGGGAACTAGAGTAACATACCCTTACATGCAGATCTGTATCAGTTTGAGTAAGCTCATTTAAACCTTAAACCTTTCTCCTGGTTCTGGACATGATACTGAATCCAGAATCCAGTGCTGTTCAGAAGGGCAGTGGGACTGACAGTTTGTAGTGTGAAGGCGATCTTTCAACAAACTAGCTAATTTCAGTATTTGGATTTTGAAGTAATGTGTTAAAGTTTCCACTGCGCTTCATCTTAAATTCCTTCAATAGAGTAGCAGAAAACAAGAAAACACTTCAGCAGAAGTCTCCAAGGCTTGAATTCAAACAGAGCATTTCCATGCTCCTTTCCATGCTTCGTTCCATTCCCTCCCCTTTTAGGTTTTCCAGCCCTAACAGAAAATTCAGTACTAATAATTGTTCCTATATCAGTCATTAGCCACATCAAAGAAACACAGTTTATTACTAAATAGGTGTTAGTTATAGAGAGGTTCACCATGAATAATGAATCCCAAGCACAGTGGCAGTAATGCTAATCTTTGTTTTGCAAATATTCCCCAAGGCCTTTTTCAGTAAAGGATCTAAACACTCTCCTGTGCACATCAGGTCTTCTTTAATTTCTTCCTTCATTTTGTCTTCTGTTTTCATAGCCATCATCTATTTTTAATTTTCTAACTATGTGCTTAACCTAGCTGTAGTGGCTTGAACTCTTTATGATGGGTTTGCAGGGTTAAATTTAGCAATTACAGACCTTGAAGTCCCAGTAAGGTTGTTTAGGCTCTGTGAATGTACATTTGTGATTGTTTATACTGAAAATGTTATTTTTTGAAGAAGGAAGACCACTATTCTTGCCCAGTAGCTCACTGTCTCACTGAGAAATACAAAAGAGTTCTCCTAAAAGGCTCCTCCAGGAGCTCTGCTCCTTCCTCCTGGGGAGGTGTTTGGTGGGGATCTTGGAAGAGGCAGGATCATATTCATCAGTTCCATTACCCCCACGTGAAGAGTAGATGGCTGTATAGAGGTGTAATTTTTGCAAAGTACAGCCATGTAATATTGCTCTGCATTCTATAAAATCCATAATGGCCTCTAGGATCAAGTATAACTGTGTTGCCTGAAACTTGGGGAAGTATCCAATACCTAAAATACTTTTCTATTCATGGTCAGAAACAATATCAGAAGTGTAATATGAGATTGTAGCCTCTGTTGATAGCTCATTTTTAAACACTGTAGGCATTAATGTTTGGGTATTTCAGTTAGTATTCATATTAGATGGACTTTCTTACTTGATCATGAAGTCACAATCAAAGCTTATGCATGGTTGCCTTTTGGGATATTGATCCATGGCCATGCAGGCAGCCTGGCAAAGCTTCTGTTAAATTATTGCAGCTTTCAAGAGTGACTGAGCAGAGGATTAATGTAGAAGACTGTTAATCAAATTAAGTGTTTCCTAAAATTCTGTAATACATTTTATGCACAAAGGGAACTTCGGTAAGGACTCGTTATTACAACAGAAATTATTTATTCTATTGTATTTCGTAATACCAAATGGAAATTTATTTTTTACTTCAGTGAAATCTGGTGTTCAAACATTACAGCATGAAACCTGGAAAAAAGCCTGTGTGTATAATGATTTCCAGGAGGAAAAGAGTAAGCACAATATGAACAAAAAGGTGAAATGGAAGTTCAGCTCTTGTTTAGTCAGTTGTATGTCATTTGGCACCATCACAACTATCTCTCGTTGACAGCAGAGTCACAGTCACCCCTGAATATGAGTCTCCAAAATTGCCCTCTGGCAGTCTGATACCCTTACAAGTTCTTGAGGGCACTCTGGATCACCTGGATCCCAATGGGATCTTCCAATTCTACTTCTCACCTCTTGTGTAATGTTAATGGACCCTTGCTGATAATTATGTGTGGATTAACAGAGCTAGTAATGCTCGTCTGGTCTGGGGGTGGATTAATTAAGTAATGCCTGTAAAGAAATGCAAAAAATGAAAATACTGAAATACTATTCAAGTTCTAAACCGTAATATTTATGTTACCAAAATCGTAGGAGGAGTATAATGTTGCAGTGTGTCTGTGTGGGCAGAGACTGACTGTGTGGGCCAAAGGGGTGACTCAGATACATCACAACTTCTGAATTCACGGGGAGTTCTGGATGTTCACTGCATACATGGGTGAGCTTTTCATGTGTGCCTTGATGTATCACAGCAGGTTCATGCGTTTTTTTTCTTTCTTTCTTCACTCCTAATTTGCAACATTTACTCCAAGCCCTGTTTTGATCACTCTTTTCCCAGACTCTACAAAAATACATTAGACTTTAGGAAGAAAAAATCAGATATACGTAATCAATATGCTGTTTGCATATAAGAAACCACTTATTAATTTTAAAGAGTCCATTTGATATCTGAATAATTCATAATGTGCATGAAGTTTATGTAATTTAACAATTACATGTATCTGGGTCTGAGTTTGAGAAGCCTGACTTACTTGGGCTGATAAATTGCAGACTGCATTAAGTAATTGGAATGATTTAAGACTATTCTGCAGAAATGCAGCTGAGGGACATTACAGTAAGTCTTTTTATTTTTAAAGTGTATATTTTAAGAGCTTAAATTGCTACCATAAATGCTGTTTTAAACTTTAACCATACAAGTAGGTCCATTTTCAAAGACAGCCATTTATTTGTCTAGTGATAAACAATAATTTATGATACTCAGTTTTAGTTTTCAATGACTCCCCATCTCTTTGGTAGTGACATAATGCTGTTTAGTTGCTTTTGTAAAAAAACCTACATCTTTATCTTTTGTGTTATTCCGTGAGACAAAAATCCTTCTTGTGTTTAAGATATAATGGTTCGAAGGTTGGAGGGAGTCCTGAGATTTATTTTGGTTTGAAAGTTCCTGTCCATGGAAGAGCTCTTTTGGGTGACTTCAGTGTTGTTCTGTGGAGGGCAAGAGGACAGATTCTTCTGCTCCTGCAACATCTCTGGGGAGAGGAGATGAAATCTCAGCTGTTGGAGCAGGTCTTCTCACAGTCCCACACACAGAGCATCCAGGGGATGGCGTATGTCTGGCTGTGGTTTCTGAGGGCTGTTTTAATGTCTGAGCGCTGGCATGAGACTTTTTTCTTTGATACATGAGCCACCTGATAAATTGCATCTTGAATGCATGCAGTATTTCTTAAGGTCAAGTTACGCCACTGTGTAATAAAATACAATCAGTAACCATTGCAAGAAGCCATAGGGTAGTGTATCATTTATCTTGAAACCTTCTGCTCTGAATAAGAATCCTGAATTCACTTTTCTGTATAAATTGTGATCTCTCCCAGCTTCTGCCAGGGATACCATAAAGTATGTCATTACATTAATCAAAGTCCCAGCATCCTGGCATCCAAGCTATGAATTATTGCTGTAGTACAAATCCTTCAGGAAGAGTACCACATCTTATCCTAGCCTTGCTGAGAAGTGTAACATTTACAATGTGATGGCAGAGAGAGCAGGAGACTTTGTAGAAATACTAATTAAACTCTGTATTTGGAGATTAGATTGATTTGATAAATACTCCTTAACACTTATCTCTTTATTACATGCCCATAAACCATTTATGACCCTTTATAATACTTTATAAATAAACTTATCAAATATTTCCTATGTACTTGCCAAATATACTGATGAAACTCCTGAAGTTCACCAAAAGGATTTACAGACCTTGCTGCATAATGCAGTACTTGATGTTATCATTTAAAATTTTTCAACACTTGAATAAATGTTCAAAGGAGTTCAGGGGCAAAATCAGAGTTGTAATTTTTGCAGCCAAACCCTCCTCAGCCTTTGGAAAAGGCTGCTCTAGGATTTTCTGTGAGTGACTGGCCTCACAAATTAAGTCTCAGCTTTTTACTTCATTTACAGGGAATTATCTTATTTAATTTGTGCAGAGAGCAGCTCTGTTAAGCATTTACGTAGGCTCAGAAAGGATCAGAAAAACACAATAATGTGTCTCTGCGTAAATATTTTTATGAACTGTGAGTAGACTGCATTAAAGATTAGGTAGGAAATATTTGGTTAATTCATTTATATATTTATGGAGTTCTTTCACGTGTTTGAAATGGATTACAGAGGGATAAAACAGTGTCAGGAGAAAGCCAACATCAATTTGCCTTGAATAAATCATGTCAAAACAAAATAATTCCCTCCTAGGACAAAGGCAGGAGACTGTGGACAGAGGGGAAGGCAAGGGACATCACTTAAGTCTTTCAGTGCTGTCTTACATGGGGATCTCAAAGCAAGGCAGAGGGAAATTTCATCTAGGGGAAACTGGTAGGGCAAGAGAGCACCAGCTCCCATAGCCATGCTCACAGAATGAAGACCACGGTTTCATTTCCAACAAGGAACTCCACAAGGCGATCCTGAGCCTAAAACTGCTCAGTGCTTACATCAGTGATAGGAGTGGAGAACTAAGGAGGGTCCTTATAAAATCCACATATAACAAAGGAGCTGGAGGTTTAGCGTTCAAACTGATCTTCTAAATTGGAGCAAAATTCTGAGATATGTAGCATACAGCTGGTGAGTTTCTGTAACTTTTTCTCCCAGCCACGAGCTGCACAGCACGTTGTTCACGTTTCAGGCACAGGTGCCTTTTCCAGGTCCTCTTTCTAATTCAGTTCACCCAGGTAATGGGCCAGTCTGCTCACAAAAAAACCCCAACTTGGCACTGGACCTATCACTTGGATTTATTTCTCCAGGCAGTGTGGTGAGTGGTGAGCTTGACTCTCTGCAGGAGACTGACCAGAACACGCTGAGCCAAAATGCTCAGGAAACAAAACCAACCCCAGCCACAGCTTCCCTTCCTAATGAGTTCTGATGAGTTCTTTGTACGTTGTGTCGAGCATTTCTCTCATGTCCTTTTAAGCTGGATGTCTTTGTTATCCACATTCAGTGCATGCAATCCCTACCAGTACCCACACTGCCCGTTTGGCTTGTCCAGTTTGTCTTGATGTTTGAGCATTGCCCAGGTGCCTGGCCCTCCATACAGTGATATGTGTTTGTGTAAACCTGTGTCAGTCTTTTCATAAACGGCACACATCCAGCTTGTCAGCACGTGATCCAGCTGTGCAACTGCAGTATCTTGCAGCAGCAGCAGCAGCAGCAGTTGCAAAGCACCAAGCACAGGTGGGATCCTGCTTAACTGTGACTTTGTTACCCAAATAGTCCAAAACGTGGCAGCAGGGTCCTCTGGGTGGCAGAAACTGATGTAAGACACAGTAGTTTTCAAGCAGAACACAAGTCAGCAGTGTCATCATTCTCCAAAAACCAAAAGCAACCATATTTGCAGGATGCAGAGCCATGATATGTAAATAAGACATTAAATAAATAAGGAAAAAAGTGTGCCACTGAGAACTAGAGAAAACTTAGCTGGAGTAATCTCCCCAGATTTGGGCACTGCTGTTCCAGAAACAAGTGGGCTACACTGGAGAGCAGCAAAGGAAAACAATTAGGCCATTTAGAGATTCAGAAAATACGGTGTAATAGGAAAGCTTGAGAGAAAATTGGTTGTTTAGTCCAGCGAGAAGATGACCCATGGAGGCCTAATGTCAATTCACACTAGAAATCTCCTCTCCCCTTTTCTGCCGCCTCTCCCAGGAACGAGATGCTCTGTATCCCCCATAAAATGGATAAGAAGAAATTTGGTAAAATGAAGAGATGGGAAGACGGTTTTATTTTAAAATACTGAAGCTTTGGAGGAGTATGCTGAGGAACATTGCAGCATCTCCTTCACTGGACAAGTCCTGATAAAAAGTCAGATACCAGTGTGTTGAGAGTGATTTTAAGTATCATCAAACCTAACTGGATCTGGCAGAGATTAGCCCATTTCTCAAGGACCTCCCCTTCCTCTCCACAGGAAAACAGGCTTTATCCTGAGCAAAACACTCGTGTTACCAGCACTTAAGTTGCTGTTGTATTTATCCTGAGGGTTCTTTTCTTGGATGAGCAGGCCATCCCAAAGCAAACTTTTAATTTTTAAAAAATGAAGATTGTTGTCTTTTTTATTTTCAAGGTGGTGCTTAAAAAATGAAGTTAGAAAGTGTAATTATCAATAGAATATTAGCATGGTAAATGAATCTTTAAAATGTCATCGTTTTTAAGCTGACATTACTTTTCATGGGACTTATTTTTTTGAAAGGTTTGGAGTTGATAGGCTGCTAATCTGATATTGCATAGTCACACAAAAAAATCCGTGGTCCCAGTGAAAATTAGAGGCAGTATCACTGAGTGAGAACTGCTTGTGTGTGACTTGGGTGTCTGCAGAATTAAACCCTTCTTTGCAAATTCCTAAGAACTGTCATCCGTGAACCCCAAAGCAATTTAGAAACATTATTTAATGTTAAAAATCAGCTTGGCTCGGGCCATAACTGAGTTCAAGCAGCTTTGTGGAGCTGGCTGCTTTTCAGTGGAGAAAAATAATCCCTTTGGAAAGCAATTGGGATGAGTGTTTGTAGTATTTGGAGTGCTAAAACAAATTTAGGGCAGATATTCTTAGATCCACACTGGCAACCATCTAAGTCAATGCACTGATTCTATGAACGCTGTGTAACCCTGTCAGGGTTTATTCCCTGAGGTGTGTTGACCTTGGCTGGATGCCAGGTACCCACCAAAGCTATTCTATCCCTCCCCTCCTCAGCTGGACAGGGGAGAAAAAATATATCGAGAGGCTCCCGGGTCAAGATAAGGACTGGGAGAGCTCAGTCACCAGTTACCATCACAGGCAAAACAGATGACTTGGGGAAAAAGTAAATTAAATTTATTACCAATCAAATCAGAATAGGGTAATGAGAAATAAAACCATTCTTAAAACACCTTTGCCCTACCCCTCCCTTCTTCCTGGGCTCAGCTTCACTCCTGAATTCTGTGCCTCCTCTGCTCAGCGGCACAGGGGGTGGGGAATGGGGGTTGTGCTCAGTTCATCCCACATTGTCTCTGTTGCTCCTGCCTCCTCCTGGGGAGGACTCCACACTCTTTACCTGCTCCAGCGTGGGGTCCCTCCCACAGGATACAGTCCTCCACAAACTTCTGCAAAGTGAATCCTTCCCATGGATTGCATGTCTGCACAAATTGCCCCAGTGTGGGTCCCCTCCAGAGGCCGCAGTCCTTCAGGAACAGACTGTTCCAGCATGGGTCCCCTTTCATTACACAGGGACCTCGGAGACATTGTTGGTGAAGGCTGAGGCAAAGAAGAGACTGCCTCAGCCTTGCCTCTCTTCACTGTCAGCATATCACCAGAATTTGTGGAACAAATGGTTTCCCTCCATCAGTGTTTTGGTTTAGGAACAAAAGGTGCTTCTGAGTATGGGTGGATTTCTGGAATGAATTAACTTCTTTCAGGTAACTGTGGCTATTAGAGGTGTTAGGGGCAAGCCTGACCCAGACCAAGAGTATTCAGAGACATCCACAGTTCACTGCTGGGTGCTCTAAAGACTTAGATGATTTGGATCAAAATTTAACAGGCTTGATGTGTATTATCCAAAGAATTACAGAAGTTTATCCTTCACTGCTGCTATGGGTTTTATGATTTAAATGCTGTTGGGAAGAAGGACCGTTTTGTTTTTTAATGCAGATTAATATACTAAGGCTGCAGTTGACACATTTTGCTTCCTCCCTCTACAGCAAGAAAAAAAATCTGTGGCATTTATTAGCACAACCATGTAAAGCATATGAACTGAATATGTTACTAGTGTGCACTTGGAGTCCATATTTAGTATGCTGAATACTCCTTAAACAGAGCCAGAAGCTACACTGGCTTTTTTAATACAGGGGTGAAAAATAGAGGCAGGAGAAATTGTAAGAACTAGGTGTTATCCCAAAAACATTACTGTGCCAGTATCATCTGGCACATGCTGTCATGGAACAAGTTGAATAGTACAGTGGTGTGAAGCAGGTCTTGAAAAATGAATGAAAGGTCTAGAAAGAGACTGCCACAAAGCACAAGCAGGACATCAAGCACTTGAGAACCAAGAAGAGCATTCCTGGGTAAAAAATATGGGAAGAAACCTGTAATTCTTTTGTATAAAGAATTTACAAAGGAAAATATGGTGAGTGTTAACAAAGGGAAAGAAAAGCTGCACTTAGAGGTGCAGATACCAGCAAAGTACTCTCAAAAGGGGTATGTGTAGTACTGAGATCCCACCAGAACACCCAAAAAACAGGAAAATACGTAGAGCGTGCCTTCTGGCGGTGTTCTTCAGACTAACCAACAGTAAAATGATCCCGGAATATATACAAGCTCAGACTGGAATCCTACAAAGCCACTAATGGTAAAATGTCCCTAAATCAAAATAGATAAAAGATACATTTGTAGCTTTCTCAGAGATAAAAGTAGCTGGAAGATGTGCTGAATGTGATTGCAAAAGCATGTGTGTGTGGATTTCTGTATTATGTCCACCATTGTTACATGTTACCACAAAAACAGGGAAGTCATCAGAGTTTCATGACCTATTTGAAATAAAATTATGGTTGTGCTTCTATAACTCCTTCTGAATCTCATGAAGTATTTTGAGGTATAAATCTTGGTGTGCCCCTCTTGGTCCAGAGTTTCATTGCCAGAAAGTCAGCACACCTGGCCAAGACCCTTATGCAGGGGTTGGTGCAGGGAAAATAACTCCATAGCTTGGTAAAACACCATCACATCAGTACATGTCTGTAGGTTGCAACTCAATTTTTCCTAGAAAAAAGACAGTTGTTTGCACTGAGCTATTAATCCATGATTTCACCCTCCAGTCTTCCCAAATTGTCTGTCTTCCACACCTAATTTTTGCCCAAAACATCTATCCTGGGCTGCCTTTTTAAGGATTTCTTTAGATATTATGTATGTTCACTGCCTTCTCTGACATTTCTTCTGGCATTGAATTAGTGTTGACTGTGATTCCCAGCATGCAGAATTTGGGGAACTTTGTCTGACCACCTCAAAGACACATTTCAGCTTCAAGATCAGAAAAAAATCTCTATGAAACAGACCTGTCACAGTTAGACCTGTTGTAGTCTAACTCTTTGGGATGCAGGATTAAGCTCACCACAAATCTGACATACCCTTGCCTTTGTTCTTTTTCCTCATTGCTCTTCTTCCTTCTGGTATCTTTGTCAAATATTGCCTCAGGTCTATTAAAAGTGAAAGAACATTTTGCACTGTATTGAAACAGCAAATTTTATTTGTTTGTCATTTAGCAACAAGGAAACACTGCAGAGAGTAATCCTACCAAGGATTACAGAGTATTTTGACAAGTAGTAAGCGCTCAGATTCAGCTAAAGCCTCCTCCTTTCCAGGCTCCTCGGTAATCCTGGTTTAGGCCAGCAGAGTAATTAAGACATTGCAGGAAAACAGAGTCCTCAAAAGGAAAGATACAGATGAATTTGTAAAATTCAAGAGCAACTGCACTATGAGAAGTAGCAGAAAATGAAAAGAACAGTGCAAGTCTTGAAGAAATACTGTTTGAGGGAGACAAATTACTTGTTCTGAAAAATTCACAAATCCAAAACTCTTATTAGAGCAACTAATCCTCCTTTACTCCAGCTCTAAAATTCCAGGTGTTATATACAATAGTTATTAAAGAAGAAACTACTGTTTATTCTCTACAAAATGCATGTTGTATAAAGGCTGGGTGAAGAAACAGGTATCAGCAAAATAATTCTGAGAAAGTTAGTTCACCTTTATGTAGAAATTTGCCAAAGGAAAACATGCATTTGGAGCGCTCTAGCCCAAAATTCTGGTTGTGGTATTCAACCATTCTTGACACATTTTGTAGGGGTTATTGACAAATGGACAGATTTGATGCTAGATTCAGCATTAGATAGTAGAGAGTGTGATTACCAGTATTAAAATAAATTAAACAGGGTTATTTCTTGGGAAGCTGAAATTATATCTAGCATCTGGACACACTATCCTCATCTGTCTTTTTCCTGCCCTTTCCAGTTCTTCAAAGAACTAGTGTAGTGTATCATTATTGCTGTTGGGAATAAAAATTATGAAAAGGGATAAAAGTATTTCTAGAAATGTCTTTCCTTCATTTAAAACTACAGGAATGCCAACAAACAAACAGAAAAGAAGAAATAACATTTACAGTCTACTGATAGCTTCCACTGACTTTCATTTGAGGGAAAATGTTTCCTGACTTTTTTACTACTGCTTATTGACAGTATTTGATAACACAGTAACAATAGTCGCTGGTTGTGTGTAACATACAGAGAAACAATCAGCAGACCAGTACCAGGGTTGGCTCTCCTACGGGGGATCACATTGTTTTTCCACAGAGCGTGTAAATAGGCATGCTGCTGCTGTGATGAGTTCAGCCCAAAGCCATGGATCTGCCTCCATTCTTAGTGAACACAAGTATGATGCAGGTTCAGTAAATGATCTGTGGTTCTGGGGGACGAATCCTCTGAAAGTGATGGTGGTGCACCTTGCCAGACCCTTGGGTGGTCACTGCATGGCCCAAGCATAAGTTACTAAGAGAAATTGTCCTTGACAGCCTTTGGGAGATCTGCTTGTCCAAGACAATTAAGGAAAATCTCACATGAAGGCATTAGTCTATAAGGCCTATTTATTTAAGAGTAGACATCACAGTAAAATAGGAATAATACAGAGGAGTTGAAATGGCAAATAGGAAGGCATAGCTGATGAACCAATGAACCTGAAAAAAGGGGATTAAAAAGAGAAACTAAGAAATACATTATTGTATTGTAAAGAATGAGAATTTACATTTCTGTGCCGTTAAAAATCGTTGAAGCAAAGAGTTTAGCAGGATCCAAAACAAGATTGAATGTTTATATGGATGAAACTTGGAATAGTAGAACTTTGGAATTTAAGGCTAACAACAAACAGTTGGGAAACTGTAAATCATTGAGTTTTGGGACTTGTTTTCATTGCCAGGAGGAAAGTTTCTAAGGAGAAAGATCATCTCATAACTCTCTCTTCAACATCAGGCCCTCTTGTAGGTAATCCCTAAACATCTGGTATTTAGCATTACTGTCAACAAGATTTCAGTGAAGTGAGCAGCCATGTGATGTAGTGTGGGAATTTGCATGAGAGGAAGGAGATCCAAAAGGTATTCAGTCTTACGCATGCAGTTGCAGTTTCAGTGTCAAATTGCCCATGTGACTTGATTTGTCTGGCCAAAATGATATGCAAAAAACCTCAGCAAAACCCCTCGGTAGAGGTAAGGCAGAGATTTTAATCAGTTTAACTTGATTCTTTAAACATGTTTTCAGCAGTGTAGCCATCCCAACTGTATCGAGTCTGTCTGAGATGAAGTTTATTTTCCCATAGTAGCCCTCACAGTGCTGTGCTTTGCAGTGATATCTAGAAAGGTGTTGATAACACACCAGTGCTTTGGAAACTGCTGAGCAGCTCTGGCACAGCATCAGCACTGTCTCCCCAACACTCCCTCCCATCAATAGGCTGGGGGTGTGCAAGGTCCGGGGAAGGGACACAACTAGGCCAGCTGACCCAAGTTAACCAAAGGAATATCCCACACCAAATGATGTCAGCTAAGTTATAAGAGCTAAGGAAAGGAGGAGGCAGTTGTTACTTACAATGTTTGCCTTCCAGAGCAACTGCTCCACATGCTGAGGCCCTGCTTCCCAAGAAGTGGCTGAACAGCGCTTCCTAACAGGAAGTAGAGAATAATGCTGGTTTTTTTCTCTTTGCTTGTGTGCTAGCAAACTTTCAGTTTTGCCTCAGTAAACCGCCTTATCTCAACCTATGAGTCATTTTCCATCTTATTTTCTTTTTCCTGTCCAGAGCGGCTTGGTGGGTGCCTGGTGTCCAGCCAACGTCAACCCACCACACTAAGTTCACAAGCCAAACTGTGTTTACAGATCAGGAAAAGGTTTTTCACCCAGAGGGTGATTGGGCACTGGAACAGGCTCCCCAGAGAGATGGTCACAGCACCAACCCTGACAGAGTTCAAGAAGTGTTTGGACAATGCTCTCAGGAGCACGGTGTGATTCTGTGACAGCAGAAGGAAGCTGTAATAGGAACAATGGTTTGCAGATGAATTCAGAACTACAGGAGAGGCAGAGCAAACTTTTCGTGGGAAAAATTACTTTGATCTTTGCATTATAATATTTTGCATCTTTTGCAAATGCGACAGTGTGGAATATTTGAAGTCCTGCTTTCTGAAAAGGCCTCAGCCCATGCTAGTCAGAAGAGAAATTTTTAGTTTATATTCCAAATAACCACGTAACTCTTACGTTCTAGTTGGTTTATATTCAGGCAAAACTTGCTTTGTGAATAAAACCAGTTGTGCCTAACCTACTCTTAACTTTTGCATTTATCTCTTTACCTGAGTTAACATGAGACATTTGGACATATTACAGTTTATAAATATCTGCTCCCACTATTTCCTTAATGTAGCCTTTTAACTCAGGCTGAAGTCCTCTGTGATATTCAGGTGTCACTTGTACAGCTTGTAGCTTTTTCACATCACTGGAGTCTCTCTCATGTACACATCTCAAGCTGGTTCCTTATCCTCTTCCTTTGTCCTCTGTGTCCTCTACCCTTTCTCTGTCTGGCTGAAGCTTCTTTTCTCTCATTTTGTGTGTGTCTTAAAGCAATAAGCTCTGCTTCATGTAGGTCCACAGTCGCCTAAGATGCAGAGGCAGCTCAGGGAATTTAGGCAGACTGAGTTCCTGGGTTGAAAAGCGCAAATCTTCTTGTCCCATCTCATCTTTTTCTGTGAGTCTCTCTCTTAACACTTGAGTTTTTAATGCAATTTCACTGAAGCCAGGAACATGTCTAGAATGGCTTCAGCCTCAGCAGTGTTGAGCAGTTTGGTGCCCATCTCCTATACAAAACAGAGGATACGTAAAATCCATATGACTGAAGTGACTGCAGGGCGTACCACACCTTCGTGTGTACACCTGTGTCTGTGGTGTCAAAGGGGTTCCATTTGTCTTGGTTTATTTTCTCCTGACATAGGAGATAATGCTGCCATTCTTGAACCCAAACACCCAAAAGCGCAAGAATTTCCCAGAATTCCCAGCGTGGATGACTTAGTCCCAGATGTCTGATCTTCAGGAGAGGGGTGAACCACCAAGCACTGTCACCATTGTGGCTGTGTTGCTTTGTAGCAGTGAAAGGAGAATTGATTTGACCCAAGGGAACTCCATTGCAGCCCAAAGGAGGGGGTGCCTGCCCTGCTGTCCATAGGCTGCTGCCATGAGGATGAAAGGCAGGTTCCTGGAGGGCTCTACCGGCAGGGTCATATTGGTGGCCAAGAGCTGCTCCTGGTTGTCCCTTTCAAAGGTTGTCCCTCTGTGTTTAAAGCCTCCACCTCCCTGCTGCTTGGCACGAGGAGCATGAAGGGCAACTCCTGGGCCTTTGAAATAGCATCAGCACTGAACCGCGGGCAGGACTAATGCCTATTTTAAGATCTATTTTTATTTAAAGCTTTTAATTGGGTATTTTTGACACAGTGAAGGTGCATTGTTTACAGGACTGTTAAGAGAAAATTGAGTCTCTCACCTTTTGCACATGAGCATGATTCATCTTTGAAATTGTGTCCTAAAAAAGGACACTGCATTAGGGTAATGCATGTCACCACTCTTTAAAGGCCGAACTTCTGCAAGAGATAAATTTTAGTCTTAGAAGAAACTTTTCCAGTACTGAAACTGTAATGAAGGATTTGGACCAGATCCAGAAAAGAAGGTGGCATCTACCAGTTAAGTGCTACAGTGCTTACCTTTTAGGGTGCATGATCCAGGCAACTTGGTCCAAACCACAGTCATTTATCTTCAGTTCCTCTGCAATGCCTTGCAAAAGACAAGAGACATGAGATACATGCTTTACACTCTACCTACACAAAATGTTCCCAAGGTTCCACTTCTCCCTGTGGAAACCCTCTTTGCCGTAAAGAGAAGTGGATGAGAGGACCATAATGTGCAACGGAGAACAATTTCTCTGTAGGAGGATGAAATCAGGAAAGATGACATTACTTTACCTCTAGCTCAGCACCACGTTTACGAAGAAACCAATTTTTCATCCATTATATCAGATACTGCTGTCAAATTTCCATGTAATGTCCTCGTCCTTTACCAACTTCTTTGCAGGGACTTTGTTATATTAAGAATCACCCTGAATTCAGATCATTCAGATCCAGTTTAATGAGCAAAGGCAGCTCTGTGCAAGATGATGAGGAAACTCTCCTGGTGGGTATAATCTGTGCTCACAGGGCAGAGGATCATAGCTGGAATCTACTTCCTTTTTTTTTTTTATGCCGTTTTCCACAGGTCTCAATCAATACAGAATTTATTCCGTAAAAACCAGTATGAAATGTATATTTCTTCAAATTTAATAGAAACTGCAGTTGCAGTGGGACTGTGAAGAGAGAGCAGAGAGAAAATGAAAGGGTGAAAAAGAGGACATAGCAGCAAATGGAAAATGTAGGGGAAAAAATAAGGGGAACTGAGTAAATTGAAGAAGGACTTTGCAAAGGCAAAAGAACAAAGTCAATTTTGTAGGCACACTTAAGTTCCACATCACTGAATTATGATGAGACATAGATGAAACTTCCCTCTTGATTTCCTTCTCGCTTAGTGCCCATAATGAAATGGTATTGAGGCTTCAGGGGGACCATTTGGGCCTTGTGGGGAGTTTCTGGCTGTTTCCTGTAGACACTTCATCAGCCATAACATTACTGCCAGAAAACAGCTTGGGCTGTTTTCCCAGGCAAATATGAAAACTGTAACTTTTTGGGTGACTTTTCTGTGTAGGCAGAGCATCCTGAGAGCTGAAGCAAAAGTTTAGGGACATGAAGCTTTCTATCTTCAACACCTGTGGCACCGCACTGCAGTGGTATTTGTGCCACCTGGCTGGGCTGTACCCCACTGCACAAACCTGTCGGGCACTTCCTACCATAAGGAAGCAAAAACTTGAGCTTTAACACTAGAGGCAAGATCTGGGGAAGAGTGAATTATCAAGAGGCACAGGGGGAAAAAATCCAAGCAAGTTGGTGCTTCTCAAATAGGGATGGTATTTATGTTAGAATGTGGGGTTGGTGTCAGGGGCTAGGTGAAGGAAGCCTGTGCCTTATAACTGCTCTTGAATTTTGTTTCTTAAGCCTAGTTTGGTTTTTCCACAATATGAGAAATCCTTTTGAATCTCTGTGTATTTGTTTGCTGCAGGAGTGTGACAAAAAAAATGCTGCAATTGGCAGCCCAGCAGGGTCAGAAATGTTCCAGGGCAAATCTAACACTTGAACAACCCAGATGCAATAACTTGATTGGTGCAGGGTGAAAATAGAAGGAAAACATTGTCCTTTTCGAGGCTTTTGGCAGAGATTTTTCCCATCTCTTCACTCACTCCTGTGACTTAATTTCATAGGTTAAGATATTTTCCCTTCCCAGAACCCTGTTTTTCACTTTTCCTTGGGTTCCATTTCACTCTACACTTTATTTTTCTAACTGTGATCAGACTTTACCTCTGGCCATAGACTTCAACATGAAACCGTTTTTCCAAGAATAAAGCACTTTTCACGTCTGCTCCAAGGCTCACATTATGTTCAGCTTTCTGATAACATACAGCTTACTAACTGCTACTGAATTAGTACAGAAAAAAGACTCGTACATTCTGAGAATTAAAAAATGAAGTTTGTCTGTCTACAAAATAATTAATAATACAGATATGGCCAACTGATAAATTCTGCACTAACTAAAAGTAGACTTGAATGCATACATAATTTCTCTTTAATTCAAATGGATATGGGATACTTCATGAGATTTTAGCTCCCAGTTGACTTTAGAAGTTAAAAGATCAGTTGCATAACTTCAGAGATGCATTTAAGCCCAAAGGATGACAAGTATATTACAGCGTCTTAAATCACAAGAAAAGCTCTAGGCTGGCCTGGGACTCCTAAGTGCTCAGACAGAAATTAAAGCTGTAAAATGAAGCATCAAAATCCTTCTGTGCTCTCCAGAGGTCTGCTTTGCTCTGACGTCCAGTTTGGGTGGGAGGGCTACCAGCAGTGGGAGAGGCAAAGAGAGTCCCACGAACTTGATTCAACAGAAGCATCTGTCCCTTTGTACCTAGCAAGGTAATAGCAAGGGTGAACGTTCCTCTTGCTGTTCTGTCACCTGGAGTTTGAAAGGTGTTTTTAAGGCTTCTGAACTGCCTGAAGATAATTAATCATGCTGTACTTCTGGGGAGTGCAAAAGTCAATAACAGGAAAGTTTATACTTAATACAGGTTCACCCACAGCCTGTAGAGATTTCAGCTCTGTGACATAACAGAAAAGGTGCTCCCAGTGATTGGTAATTCCTGCTCTGGTAAAATGCTGTGTTTCTGACACAGCTTGTTACTATTTCTTGGCTTTTCTGTTGTTCAGAGGAGCCCTAATCACACAGAAGGACTGGGTACTGTACAAATATGGGGTAAAAAGGTATACAGCCAGGTGTAATACAAGACAAGACAGTGGATGACTGTATTCAGAGGATTACAGAAAGCAGTGAGATAATATAGTTTATCAATTGCCTTACTGTTGTCAAGTTGGATTTTTAAGACACTCCTATAAAAGGAAAATTTTGCCTTGTCTGGCTTGGATGATGTAGTCGTAGTTCTGGCTTGAACTGGATGTAACTGTCTAAATCACCTGCTCCCTGTAGTCCATGGAGATAAATGGACCAAAGAATAGTAATTGTCTCTCTCTGGCCAGTCTCTGAGCTGCTCAGGACATGTCTTAGCCAGGGCAACTCCAGGGCCGTTTTGCAGCATGGCTTCTCTTGCAGTGAAAAGCGTTTTTACTGTGTTGTCTCCCGTAACTGAGCTGCTGATGGTCCCTTATGAGTGAGTGAGACATCTGTACCAGTAATCCTGCGGCACGTGGGATGGGATTGCTGCAGGAGCAGTTTCCCACCACGGCCAGCTATGCTGTTCATCTGCACGCACAACTAACCACCTCAGTGAATGCCCCTCTCACAGAAAATTGCTGAATATCCAGGCTGTTTTCTGTGGTTTCCAACTCCAATTAGTTCTTGTGAGGCTGTGATACTATTTTTTTTCTGCTCTGTAGCATTTCACTCTGGCATCTCAAGTGTGAAAATACAAACATAAGAAATGCCATCCTAGGCAGAAAAGGGGTCTGTGTCACCCCATGCTCTGAGCTCTGTGGTGGCAGAATGGCTTGGGGAGAGCACATGAGCCTGGCCACTTTCTCCTGCCCCTACCCTGGGCTTCTCCAGCTTCCCTGCCTACTCCCCTTCCCACGTATTAGTGATCCTGCCTAATTCCCTTGAAAACCTGCTGGTGCTGCCTGCTCCCAGCACATCCTGTGCACAAAGAGGGATTGGTCTGACCTCCCAGTTCCTGCACTGAATGTCTTCCCCTGCTGTGGTTGGCCTCGGCAAACAACAGCTCTGCTTTCCCCTTCCCCACCGCTGTCCCACTGTCCTCAGCAGAGGCACGAGAACATATCCCAACAACTTCCATCTTTTCCTCCCTTGGGCCTTGTCCTGAGCTTCACCAGCACCAAGCTCCTTTCTGCAGCTGTCTTAACAGCAGCTGAGAGCGCCCGTTGTGGGAGATCTCTCCAAGGACTTCTCAGATTTGCCCCATTTTCAGAAGATGATGTGATAAGTTCCATTAGTTGATGTCATACCTAAATATCTAAGATGTCTGAAACTGCAGCCTACGCCACTCTGTTTATTCTTACAAAAATTTGATCCTGCAACAAGAGTATTCAGCGGCAACATCCACTGGCTAGACGTGTTGGTAGTCTTAGAGTGCAAAACCCAGCTATTTTCCCATTAAGTGATCTTCAAAATGGGCACATGGAAAATTCTGCTTCTTTTGCAACACCACCAATATAAAAAAATTACATGACTTTTAATGCAAGCCGCTCATGTTCCATATCTGATCCAAAGTAACCATTCGAGCTTTAGCTTTGTCAAACTTTGCCAGACAAGAAAACATTTGTGAGCAATCTGAAATAATTTGTGGAGCAAATTGCACAGCTCACCTGTGCAAGGTTTACAGCAAAAATGAAAGGAGATAAATCCTATAAATTAATCAGGAAGCCCTTTTAAATTATTAAAATATTCTGTGCTTTCAATTAGCTTTTTTAAAAAATTATTTAAAAGCTGCAGAACATTTAAATAACGAATGCATTTAAATTAAGGCATAATTTTTCTATTTATGCATTCATTTACAAGCTCTCTGGTATTGAAGCTTACAATAGTTTCTGGGTTCTTGAATAGCTTTTCAATGCTATAAATATTTTATTGTGTTAGTAATAAATATTTGTTTATATACTGGGATTCACCTGTGTATTTAAATGCTGTCATAAAGATACAACTAATAAAAATGCGATTTTTGTGCTTTCCTCTATTGTCAGGAGACTCAGCAAGCTGTTGTGCTTTTTTTAGTGCTGAACACTGATTTCCATCCTGGCAAAGACTTTGTTAAGGAAAATAGGTTTGGTGTCAGTGCATTGAAAAAGCTGGCAAAATGCTGACAATATGAAATGCATTTATGTTTGAAAAGCTGCATATTTTAAGATAATTCCATTATTCTCTGAGGCCTAAAGGTTTGGAATCAGGTAACTTTGCTATCCTGCTTCCAAGTATGAAAAGACAACAGTTACTAAAATTAGCCATTGGATTATGAAATATCAACACCTTAGTTGTAAGTACAACAGAAGATGATAAGATGCAGAGCAAAAAAAGAGAGTCCTTCTTTTAGGTTTCTAGGAAAAAAAATTATTGTTCTCAAATAAGAAAATGCCCTATTTTGTGAAGCATTCAAAGTAAAAAGACTATGAAGAGATGGGTGTGACAGAGTGTGACACTCACATGTCTTCTCCATCATCTTCACTTCCTTTTTTTCTGCTTGTTGGGTTATGTTTGGAACAAACTTTCTCCCTTGTGTTTTCTTCATTTTCCCTGTATTTTTGCCAGTTTGTGTGTGTATCCAATGTTCAGAAGAGGCAGGTTAAGCTTAACAGCATTCTTTACTATAGCCTAAATTAAGAGCTTTTAATGGTTGTTGAAGAACTTTGTGGCACATCGAAATCTGCCTTTGTAGTTAAGATGAAAATCTTATGTGCATTCAAGTGAAACGGAGAAAACCAGCCATGCCAGCAGAGGCAAATGGAGCCATTTATTTCTTACTTTAGATGATGTCTAGGTACAGGCATCCCTTAATGCACTCAAATCCTTACCTGAGGGAACTTGCAGCATATATTTCCACAGGGTTTGTGCATGAGTTTGGTCAGGGATAAAAGCATTTTGGGGTCTAGTCAGTCCCAGTGACACGCTTAATAAGGTCTCTCTTACTAAGATGACTTGGAGCTCTTGTTTCTGAATGCCTGGTGCTGGAGATATTTGTATTCATACCTTACTCTCACAGATTCTAGTAGTGAAGTGCAGCAAATATCTGCTTGCCTCTTACAGCACACAAGCTTTAAAAACCAACAGGATGAAAAATAGATCTCAACAAACAGCATATTCTGAATATTTCAGTTATTTGTAAACAGTCTCTCAAATTTTAAAGTGTTGGTCATGGATGAAGATGTTTTGCTAATTAACGACCTGTGCTTGTTTTGCAGCACAGTGCAGCTGCTGCATAAATGCTTCGTTACCAACATTTTGCTCATTTTCCTGCTTCTGGCTCTCTCAGCAGTTACATGCATCTGCCTTATATCCAAACCAGCTTAAAAACTCTTACTTTAGATGAGATTGCTTCCACTTTTGAGGGAGATTAGGGACACTATTGTACCTCAGAACATTTTATTTTCTTCACCCATCTGGACACAAATTTTTGAAAGGGATTTTTGGTGTCACTTTTGCTTCTCTTCCATATATGCTAGCTTGGATTTTGGTGTTGTCTGCAAGGTGAACATGTGTATGTATCACAAAATGCATCAAAAAATATTACAGTTGGTGTGATACTACTGTTCCCCAGTCTATCATCTACATATATTCAACATATAATATTAAAATTAGGTGTCACTCATTTATCTTCCATTACAAAAAGCCATCTGTTGTGAATTTCACATTTAAATGTTTTAAAGTTGAGTAGAGTGTGGTAGCACTGGTAATACCCATGACTCACAGTATAGCATTAAAAAATAATAATGATGCTCAAAGATGTTTTAAGGGAAGGATTCATTTCTGATGCTGAGGCTGTGGAGAGAATTATAAACTGCCTTTTCTAACCCACGCTGTGACCAAGGGAAACTGGCCCATGGTTAATTTATGCGGTGTGTGTTGAGGTAGCCCAGTTAGCAGTAAGGTCTTTAGAAATGCAGGAAGTAATAGCAGGTAAACTGGAAAGTGTCTGTTCTGATTTACTGGAAGGGAAAGCGATAAAGAGGGGAATGTATATATATATATATACATATATATATAACAGGGGCATATTCTGTGAGAGGGGGTCAGCCACAGGGTGGATTCTTGGTGTCGCCGTGGGTGCCACCAGCCCTGTGACAGCAGGACAGCCATGGCTGTGGCATCTTCTGCAGCCCACCCTTCTCCTCTGTCCTCCCCTGTCTCCTTCCAGCCCACGCTTAATACAAACCCCTATGAAATGTGTATTGGAAGCAGCATTCTGCCGTTTTATTTTGATCTTCTTATATTTTCTTTCCCTCTATGTTCCAGGGAAATCTTTGTTGCAGTGTAATTTGAGGGCCATGGCAGCTGGAGCTTGAAAAAAGAAGTATGTATGTGTATATGCAGTTGAATTGGCAAAAAAAGGAGACTGATTTGCACTAGAAATAAGTTTACACTCGTGAAGATATTTATTGATAAATCAGATCTTACAAATATCATCCAGACTTTTTCAGGAAAACTCAAGAGTATCATATTTTTTATATAAGTAAAATATCCTGTAAGCATGCTACATAGCTCTCAGTGTTTACTTTTTACAAAATCAGAAATTTCAAACAACATTGAAGTTTAATTAAGATAATGATGGTCTAATTGTGCAAATTTGCCATAGATATTTTTGTCTGTAAAGATCTGACACATTACTATTTCCAAGACCTGATTGATACAGAAAGATGTTACAGAATAATAGAAATGCAGGCCTGGAGAAGACTTAGGTCCATTTCACTGCACTGACACAGAAAATTAATGACCTAAATCACATCAATTAAAAATACATTTTATCAAACAAAGCAGCATTATTTATCCGAAAAATTGTCTCTGAAGTTTTTTGTACTTCATTAACTCACCATTTAAACTAGTCCAGTTAGGAAGTAGAAATAGTACCATGCAGCTTAGCCAGCGAAGTGCACACAATGAATAAAGTATAATTATGCATTTTGATGCTTTGCTTTATGATAACTGGTGTGTCTATACATCCAAGTGGATATTGAGCATAGTTTGAAGCAAGCAGACTGTCTCTTGGAATAGGGCAGCACAAATACATGATGCCATTTCCTGAGGTGAGAACAAAGCCAGGCTGACTGGTGAGCAATCCTGACTGTTTGTAGGTCATTTTCCCTCATTAATCTAATGATAGGATCATCATTAGCAGATGTTTAATTGGCTTGTAGAGATAGCAACTACAAGAGTAGTTAGAACACCTACAGAGGGTAACAGAGGGTGGAGTTGAAACTGCCTGTGGGCAGCTGGGGAGTGGGTGAGAAGCACGGGATCTTATTGAACTTGCACCATCAAAGCAAAAAGTGAGTGTGGGTCCTGTTTGCTGGAGTGAGGCCTTCATAATGAAGACCCACAGGTCAAGCATCCCAGCATTTCTCTAGCCCTGTCACCTTGTGCTTCTCCAGGTGATGGGCATTCTGTACCCATTGTCCTAGACAAACCATAGTGCATATGCAAATATGTGAGTTTTGGAGGAAGAAATGCTTATTATCTGAAGAAGCTAATGTGGTAAGTTGTGTCCATGAATCTCTGTTACCACTGAAAAGTTGTTCAACATAAATATGACAACCAGATTTTGGTCTGGCTGCCCCTCACCCCAGTTATATAGCAAAAGAAAAAAAAATTAATAGAATAGTTCAGTTGCAAGGGAACTACAGTGATCATCTAGTCCAATTGTCTGGAATACGGGTATGAATTTATCCTCTGTAAATTGATCTGTCTGGTCTATTTTCTAATCTGTATATTTATTTTTTACAGCATTCTGCAGCGTTGCATTCACAATTCAGCTACTCATTCAGTAGGGAGGAAAAGAATCTTTCCCTTTACATGCTGTAAACATCCTGCTTGATGATTTCGCAGTATTTCACTTCACAGTTGTGTTACTAGAAATAGAAAAAATATCATTCCCTATGCACCTTTTTCATGCCCTTCTGGATAGCATTGTCATCAGTCTCAGCAGCACGGGAGCATTCGCAGTGTTGTGCCCAGCCTACCTGTGAGATGAGGCACAGGCTCTCCAGCAGCATGGCTCAGACACACAACGAGGATGGGATCCTCTGCTTAAATGCAGCTCCCGAGCAGAGCAGAGGGACCTGTGCTAAGGCTTCCCACAGCTTTCTTTGAAGCTGGACACCTACTGTCTTTCTAACCTTGCCTGACCCAAGCAACCAAACCCCAGAGATGAGGGAGATCCCTGATACAAGGAGAGACAAAGCCCCCAACTACTGCCCTCCGAAAAGTCAGTGTCATGTTTAAGAGTATCACAGTGCTTGATAATGTCATGGTCCTTTTCTGCTACCTGTGCCGTGAAGGACACAAATTTGTACTTACTACTAGACCTCAAACAAACCACGCAACTCATCCTTTCTCTAGCAGCTCTGCCTCGCTGGGCTAGCAGTTGTCTTTGGAGCTGATGTGCTCTGGCATGGGTCAGAAGGATGGTTTCTAGGCTGCTGCCTCTCCATTAATTCCTTCTTCTTGGCAGATTTCTATTTCCATTGCCCTTCAATATATGCCATGCAAGGAATCACGTAGCCCTAATTCACTACTCTAATCTGTAATTTGAGCCTTTGCTAACACTTATGAAATTTTAATGAATATTGCTTTCTGCTACCCTTGAAGTAGTAGACACAGAAAAGAGCTGTTGCCAGTACAGCCATCGGACATGCCTAAGAAGGAGAATGGGGAAGTCTCTGCTAGAGAATTGCTATCTGCAGTTGCTTACACTGGGTTATTAATGCAATACATTGCTCCTCAGTAATGCTATGAACATATTTTACACCATTACCATCCTTACCATCCTTCAGTACTTTTGTTTAAACACACCAGCATCAGCTGTATGTGACACCACACTGATGCTACATTAGCATGCGTCTTTGCTCTCCACAAAGTTTTGAACTTAGGTGAAGTCTTTACATGTTGACTATTTTGGCAGGCTATATTGTTCTACAATTTATCAGTTGATAACTTTTGCTGCCTCACAGACATTGTGTTTTCCCAAGTGAAGAACCTTTGGCTGAGCTCTGGAAATATATGCGTTTCACAGAAATGAAAAGTTATTAAATCAGTACTGTGGGGGAATGCAGAGGAATGATCTGTTTGTAATTCTGGGAAAAACAATTTAGAACACTGTTTTTAAAGCTTAACAAAATTACTTAAAATCTTTCACAAAAACAACCAACCTTTTTGATCTGGTCTCCAAGGATTTTGTTTATCTTTCAGATCTAGTTGCTGCAAAATACTGATAATGCAGAAATTCCACGAGGCGTTAAATCTCCATCTACCAGTGGCTTGCAGAATTAATCAAATTACCTTTTAAAGTTAATGCAGTCGGTGAGAAGAGTTTAATGATATTCAAAACCTTCATGGTAATAATTACAGATGAAGAGGGTCAGTCAGTTGAGAATTAATGCAAAAAGTGCACAGAATGATAATCTGAATTAATGTATCAGACCATGCAGAAGGCATTGGGAGAGTGAGCCATGAAAATAAAATTCATTTGCTTCCATTCAGAAGAGTGAAATAAACTTGCTTGTGTGAGAATTTGAAGTAAATGATGAATTTGAAGTTTAAGCTATGCTAGGGAAGAGGTGGCAGGCTGAGAGAGGTGAAGGAAGGGAAGAAAAGAAGAAGAGACAATGAACGGGGGGTAATCTGGATTATCTCACAAAATTTGAAGTTGTCAGTCTTTCTGTTGGAACTCAAAGACAGAAGCTTTTCCACAAATTTCCCTTACCCTGAGGCTCTTCATCTTTTTGATTTTCTGTATTCTGCGTGCATGGTTTTTCCACCTTTTTAGAAATGATCAAATATTCGTTGAGGGCAGGGTTCTAACTGTCCTTTCCCATCCAGTTCATAGTTCTTTTGATAATAAAAAAGTGGAACAATTCTGAAAGGACATTCTTAAAAATTAATTCAATGCATCCCCGCTTAAACTGAGTCTAGGTAAGCTCAGGCTGCACTCAGGTCTCACAGAAATGGCAGAGGAGCAGTTTGTGTCCCAGCAGATGTGGAGGTGAGCATTCATGTGACCTGAGACAATTGCCTCTGAGCACCTTGTCCTTCTGGTGACTGTCATCAAAAATCACTGTTGCTGAGGATGTCACAGTCCCTGGGTATGTGGTTTGAGATGCCGTACAGTGATACCGTTGTCAGAGAAGTGTTACTCAGCACTTTCTGAAAACAGATGTCTATTGCAACTTGACTACACCAAATATCTTCAAAATTATATTCAACTTTTGAAAATCTTGAGCATCTTGATCATTTATTTCCCACTTACAACTTTCATCACGTGTATGTGACTTAAATACACCTGTTTGTTCTGTTCCTCTGAGAGACATTGTCAGTTGCTATCTTTTCCATACTATTACATCAGCTCAGACATCATATTATAAATGCTTCTAAAAACTGAGGCAGTGTTGCTTTTATGGTTAATTGCATATTGAACTTTCAGTGAGCTGTTTTCACATTTCAGGCTTCACTGCATGTCAGCCTTCAGATCCTTATTTTGCATGTAAGAAGGGACTATTGAGTGTGCCTGCTGGGTCCCCTGTGGAGAACCTCTTTATATAGCACTGCGATTATGCAATTGGGCTGTAAGGGTGCAAATGATGTTTCTGCATAACTACGTATTGCACTCTTCAGATCAGCAGTGCTCTACTTGCAGCAGCCAGAAAGCAGCACTGAAAGCGGATATTTTCAGAGGCCCAAGCTGATCATGGGTGCTTTCTTCATTACAATCATAGAATCTTTAGGTTGGAGAAGACCATTAAGATCATCGAGTTCAACTGTTAAACCAGCACTACCAAGTCCACCCCTAAACTGTGTCCCTAAGCCCCACATCTAGACATCCTTTAAATATTTTAAATAAATAGAGTCACCAGGGATGGTGACTCTACAACTTCCATGGACAGCCTCTTCCAATGCTTGACAGCCCTTTAGGCAATGAAATTTTTTTCTAATATCCAGCCTAAACCTTCCCTGTGCAACTTGAGATCTTTTCCTCTGGTCCTGTCACTTGTTACCTGGGAGAAGAGACCAACCCATACCTGGCTACATCTCCTCTCAGGCAGTTGTAGAGAGTGATAAGGTCTCCTCTGAGCCTCCTTTTCTCCAGACTGAACAACTCCAGCTCCCCAGCTGCTCCTCAAAGGACTTGTGCTCCAGACCCTTCCCCAGCTCTGTTACCCTTCTCTGGACACACTGCAGCACGAGAATGTCTGTCTTGTAGTGAGGGGCCCAAAACTGGACATGGGATTCCAGGTGTGGCCTCACCAGTGCCAAGTATATAAGTATCTAAAGGGGGAGTGCCAAGAAGATGGAGCCAGGCTCCTTTTGGTGGTGCCAACCGATAGCACAAGACTCACTGCACAGACACTGATACACAGGAAGTTCCACCTGAATATGAGGAAGAACTTCGTTACTGTGCAGGGGATCAAGCACTAGAACAGGCTGCCCAGTGAGGGTGTGGAGTCTGCCTCACTGGAGATACTCAAGAACCGTCTGGATGCAATCCTGTACTTTAGGACATCCCTGCTTGATCCCCCTGTGGTTCCTTCCAACCTGACTGATTCTGTGATTCCGAGTAGAGTAGAACAATCAGTGCCCTGGTCCTGCTGGCCACACCATTGCTGATACAAGCCAGGATGCCATTGACCTTCTTGGCCCCCTGGGCACACCCTGGCTCATGTTTAGCCACTGTTGACCAGCAGCCCCAGGTCCTTTTCCACCAGGCAGCTTTGCAGCCACCCTGCCCCCAGGCTGTAGCGGATACTGAAGCCGTATCAACTGTGTCAATGTGCCATCATTGCAACTCTGGTTCGTCTCTGGAAGCTGCTTTATTGTCCATGTTCTTCTGTAGGGGACCGCTCTTTTCCTGTTGCTGCTTTTGTTCTCCAAGAGTACTCCCAAGAGAAAGCTCAGGAGCTTCTTCTGAGCCTTCCACAAATCTCATGGTGTGACTGTGCCTTACCTGGGGCTGTTTTTCCTGCTTTATGAAGCAACTGAAGGACAAACTGAGCACATCTCCCTCTGGCTTTGTGCTTCAGTAGTCCCAAGTAGTGACATAAGGACATACGTAACTGCAAAATCAGAGGCTGAATATGGTTCAGCTTCATTCAGCAGAGCTGACCTTGCAGTAACAGATAACATGTTGTCCCACTGAGAGTTTTCATCAAAGCACTTAAAAATGCTGCAACCCTTGTTTTTCTGTTGCATTACCAAGAAATTCGGCACTTTCTTTGCTTTGCTGCAAATATTTTTGTTTGCATGTTTGTCATTTGAGAATTGCGGATAATTGGTTTGGCTCTGTTTGATATCACAATCTGGCAAATAAAAAAAAAAATTAAAAAGTAAAATTCCCGTGGTGTAAGCATTTCTTTATGAACTGCTGAGAAGCAAAAATGATTATAAAATGTTAAAGTTAATCCCTTAGTGATCTTGACATTTGCAAAAGGAACAAGTACACAAATACTCTTTAAAGTCCGGTGATTAGGGAGCGTATTCAGCATAGGCAGACAGTTGTTTTAAAAATAAGTGCTGGTGCTTTGTGTGACACATAGTTATATGGACAGAGGTTAACTCCCTCTTCTGTACTGATTTCTTCTGAAAGATTCAATAAGATTTTCCAGATAAAACTTTGTTATTGCCGCCATCAAGTCTAAAGCCCTGCTTTGAAGGACTTCCTGTAAGACACATCACGATTTTCCTTTAAACCATTTTCTGGTTGCCTTTTACCTAGGCTGAAACTCTGGTGAAAACTGGCTGTAGACAACAGAATCTTCTTTAAAAAAACTAAGCATGGAAATAGTTTTAGCCAAAATTGAAAATTAAATCCGTATTTGTGATGCTTAATCCCTAGATATGCTTCAAACCAGATAGAAATACCTCCTTCCCTGTTCCCCACTCACATCACCCCCTTCCCAGCAGTGTTTTGCAGCGGGTAAGCTGTGGAGGAGACAATGCTGCAGGATAGTGCAGGTTGGTTTGGTGTTCTGGTCCAGATGTTAGCACAGGGTGCGAGGTGACCAAATACAACCATCTCCTTCTGTGTCATTAGCAACAAAGAATTTATCTGCAAGAAATTAGGAGTTGGCAGATGGTGCCCATCTTTTATTTGCTGCTGCCTAGATGGTGCTTTTCCCAGGGCAAAGCACTTTGGTGGTGGCGGGGGCATAACTTGCGCAGAGAAGTCACAGCAGCTGCTGTGCAGCCAACTGGCTTCATGTATTTCATAACCATGTTGAAGAACCAAATTAAAAGCTGTTAAATCAGATTTAACAGCTTTAAAGCAGGTTTCAGAGTTCAGTGCTCTTTAATAAACGTCCCCACTGCTTGTGATAGGAATACATTAAAGTCAGCCTTACACTTTTGTTGAGGAGGTTCACCAGCTGCCCCACAAATTCTCCTCAATAGCCCTTTGTTCTGAGCATGGGAAAGAAGAAAACTTTCAGCAATATGCCTTTGCCTTAGAAAAAAGGTCCTGCCTTCTGTGATTGCTTTATGGATTTAACTGCTGACATTGCGTGAGTTCATTAGAAAATGCAAAGGTAATGCTTTTGGCCATGTGTTTCTCACTCATGCCCTTTCTATCTCTCATTAGGGAGTTTTTGGGCATCCCAGGCGTGTTACAGGGTGGCAGTCCTGGCACTCCAGGCGGGTCTGCACAGGCAGTACACCCCAGGGCTCACAAATCCCAGCCGGTATTTGGCTAATTCCCACCTTCAACTGCAACTGGAAAAGGACAGTTAAAATCTGTTCTGAGAAAAATCCATCCAACTCCAGCCTTAACAGAGTTTAATGGTTAGCTCAGAGTTTTGTATCTTGGTAGAAAGTCACTGCCACAGCTGGAAGCCTGTGCTCGGCAGAACATCACAGGGTTATCAAAGTTCAGGTGTGCTGGTAGGGCCCTGGAGGGGATTTTGTCTGTTCAGACACAGAGCAGGTACATTTGGATTTATTCGTTTCTCAGTTTCATTTCTGACTTGTGCACGGCCATGACAGCATGTACACTTTGTATGACATGATGTAAGTTCTTTTAACACTTAAACACTTTAACACTTTAACAGTGTGTGTCAATCTTGCCCAGGGCTGGACCTGTAATGAAAGCAAAACCCATAAGTTTTCTACCTTCCCATTTCTCATTTTCAGCAACACTTGTTTGATCCCAGCCCTGCTCTTCCCCAGTGCCATCTGCATTCCCTGAGCAGCTGCTTCTGCTGCCTTTCATTTGCTGAACCCAGAAAGTCCATTTTCTTAGTATATGATACATATGCCTTTTGGCATCAGTCAGAATCGTAGAATCACGGAGTAGTTTGGATTGGAAGAGACCTTTAAAGGCCATCTGGTCCAACGCCTCTGCAATGAGCAGGGACATCTTCAGCTAGACCAGGCTGCTCAGAGACCTATTCAACCTGACCTTGAATGTTTCCTGGGAAGGGCCACCTCCACCTCTCTGGGAAACCTGTTCCAGTGTTTTACCACCCTAATAGTAAAAGAATTCTTTCTCATGTGCAGCCTGAATCTATTGTCTTTTAGTTTAAAACCATTACCACTTGTCCTATAGCAATAGTCCTTATTGAAAAGTCGGTCCCCAACTTTTATATAAGCCTCCTTCCAGGAGGAGTCTTTTCCAACCTAAGTAATTCTATGTCTAGCTTTGATGTTTTAGACTTAAGCTTCAAGAAATGGTAAATAAAATAGTTGATCTATGGAAAAGAGTACAGAAAACACTCGTTCACAATATTAACTGAAAAATAGTTTTGAAGGAAAAAAATAGGTGGTTTTTAACTGGTAGCTAGTGAACAAATTGTCCAAGCCTGCAGAAGAAATGATCTGTGGGTAGGAGGGATAATTAATTTATATGAGTTCAAAAATTCCTCCTGAGATGTCAGCTGGTATGCTGCATTACAGCATGAAATATTCAAACTGTACATTTTCAAGAACAATCCTAGAAAGTCACAAAGAGTCCAAAGAATGAGGCAGCTGCTCACTGAGCATTGCTATATTTCTCTTCATGTCCAATTTCTGCACTGGGAAGATCATGCTTCTGTGGTAAAGGTGTGGCTGGACTGCCCCAGCTGCAGAACCTGTCAGGCCAGGCTTGGAGACCTGAGAATAGCTTGATGGTGGCCAAGGGCATGAGGGATTCTAAATCGGTCTGAGCTCTGGTGATGTGCTGGATCTTCCACTGCTGCTGTTGTGCCAGCAGAGATGGGGCAGTGTGCAGTGGTGGGCTTTCAGGTCCTGCAGCACTTGCCCAAAGGATTTTGCATTTCCACGGAGCCAGCAGAGCTGTAGGCAGGTTTTTTGGGAGGCAGATTGGACAGCTTGGAGCAAAACGCGATACAGGGTTGATAGTCTGCATACTTTGGGTTCCTCAGCTGTAAAAGAAGGAGAGTATCTCCATCACAGGGACAGTTTAAAAATAATAAAGCTGTAACCTACTACAGAAATTTCTAGAATAGAAATTGAAACATTGAATTGTGCAAAGCACAACTTTCCATGTCTTAATATCCTTTAATTGTGCCTTTCTTGACATTATTGTAGGGAGAGGTTGTGGTAGGGAAGTTACTGTGTTGCATGTTCATGTCTCAACTAGCACCTGCTCAGCTGGCAGCTCACAGGTTTCAGGCCTTGAGAAATAGCTCAGGTTTTGTTTTCATTCCTATTCCAAATAATTGCCACCTCTTTCATCCTCCATGCAGATCCAGTACTTACTCTTAGGGCAATTATAACAGCTCTGTTTGGGACATCCCAACCTTAGCTACCCTGGCTGATTCCCCTCCACTTCAGCACTGGTTTGCCTGAGCTGTAGAGGGGAAACTGAAACAGTCATGTGCTTTGTCTCTAAAATGAGGCAGTATTGCCACACTCTTCAGCATATGCATTCCTGCATCTCTAGATGTCCATACAGAAGTAACACTCTTGTTGAGGGTTTTCAAAGGCAGTAGCCTTGCCTGTATTAGGCTAAAAAAACAGAGCTGTTCTTTGCAATGTTGCAGCAAGTGGACTCCCAAGAGAAGCCATGGTTTTACAGGTAATGATGCTCCAAAGCTCCTTTCAGGCTTGAGTCCTCCCAACCATCCCTAGAGGAGCAGCTCATGGCACTCCAGCGTGCTTGTGCCAGCAGATCATGAGGATTCACATCGCTGCATGTTGGACACGTGGCTGCAATGAGAGAGCTCTCTGAACCACAGCCCTGCCTCAAACCAGGGGACAGGTACTCTGGTCACCACTGTTGTGAGCTAATCAGTTGTTAAGAAAAGACAGCTTAGATATTGGAACCTTTCCAAGGTCCCCAGAGGCCTGGTGTTGTCCTTATAACTAGTGAGCCTATTATATGGTTGGGCTATTGTGTTTCCTAGGAGTCTGGGATAGAGCTTAATTACTCCACTGTACCAAATACTGAGAATGCACAATACTCTGGATGTGGTGCTTGGTACTGATAGTTATAGAAAACAGTTTATGTTAATAGGAAAACTTCAAAATCAAGTCAAGAGTGTGTGCTTAAATTTATTTTCTTTTTCTTAAACCAAGAATAAATTAACTCTTTGTTGGGCGTGCTACAAAAATAAGCAGAATAAAAATGCATGCTTGCATAACACTGAGCTTTCATCCTCATCTCTGCATGTTGAAATTATGGATTCATTAATTCTCCATAGTCTGTTTTTAATTTATTTTTGTGAACCATTTATTGCTCTGGAAACAAACGCCTCTTTTAAAACAGAGAACTGGCGAGGATTACCAATGACTCTGTGGATTTCCCCAGAATACACTGCCAGTCAATTTCAGCTGCAATATTTTGATTAACAGGTTATTTAGCATTCCTGCTCTTTTGCTCTTTGGCTCTTCACTGAGATTGTCAACAAGGCTGCAAGAAAAGATCCCTTACAGCCATGTTATCAGGGGACCATTGTATTGGTAGTAAATAATATATTAAATAAAACCCACCTGGTACAACTGCTACAACAAGAAATAGACTATTTAACAGAATAAAGAAAAAGCATTAATTCCAGTTCCTTAAAAGAAACAAGCAGAATTTGGCTTTGTTCAGGAGAGAAGCTCTGTGTTCAGGGGAGACGTACATAGAAAACAGGAATGTGATGGAAAATTCTTCAGTCCCTCCTTCAACCCCTTCTTATTGACTGGGAGCCCAAGTGCCACCATCCTGGCAACTTAAATAACAGTAGTTACACTATGGTAAGGTTAAGTGGTGTGGGCAAAGATAAAATAATGCATTTAATCAAAGCCGTTGCTTTTCCCCTCCAGGAATGAGCACCCACTATTGCTGAGGTGCTCCTTTTTCATGTCCCTCAGTGTTACATTTTCACAAGTGCACCCCGCACCCTTGGTAACAAACACTCCTTTGAAGGATTTCTTCCTTCAGGATTACAAGAAGAAGCAAGGTGTGTGGGAGAAGAAAAATGGTAGGAGAGGTACTGGATGGAAAGTGTGCTTGTGGTAAAGGTTCTCTTGTGAAACTACATATATAACACCTTTTTTCCTGTGAAACTGTAGAGAATCAGTTTTCTCTGCAGATCACTTGTGGTTTGTATGCATGAAAATGCAATATTTCTGGTGCAGTGAAGTGCCTTCCTGTGTAGTTTTACAAATTGCTTTGTTGTATTCATGCCTTTTTTATTGCTTTATTCTCTTCTTAGGAAGAGAAGTAAGGCAAGTATGACTCCTTATAAGCTGCCCACAAATGACAACCTGCAAACCATAGAATTATCTCCTTTTGAGTCCTTCGTGAATCTCAGTAACTCTGGGCTCATGAAGCAGCAGATCTTTTGTACACAACCCAGTTACAAAAATACCATGTGATGTCTACTCCATCCACGGACTCTGTATTCTTGGGCTATCCTGCTTTCCCCATTAAAAATGCATGAGTTATTTCTAGTTCTGTTTTCACCGAGTTAAGGTGAAAACATTATAGGAGTTTATAGGAGTTAAGACTAAAACCCTTAGAACAAAAATACTTGCTTCAAAAAAAAAAAAAAAAAAAAAAAAAAAATGAAACAAAAATCTCCAGACTATTTGCATGTCTGAAAGCATGGATTAGAAAACCTCTGTTGCCCAGGAGACCAACAGGAACAATAGATGCACCCATGTCCTCCTCCCTGGAGGAATGTTCTCATATCCAGTGTGAAGAACATTCCTTCATCAGGGCCTCCTCATGGACATGTTTTTTGTGGCTTGTCAACTCTCAGTGGCAGACAACCAGTTTTTGGGGCAGAATCTGCATGTTGCAGCAAATATATAAATAATATGCAAGTCCTGAAAACATTACCTTTCCTGCATTTGTTTTATCTACTTAAACTCCTGTTTACTGGAATCTGCACTCACTGGTTTATCCAAAAATCTTGACATCCCAGAAACAGGCATTGAAATGCATGAATACATCTGTTTGGTTAGATTGACTAATTGCTCCTAAGCTACCTAACAATTCGCCCTCCCTGCTGGATTCAAGGAAACACATTATTTAGTATAATTAAACCTTTCTTTTTCACAAAAGTAGATCAAATAAATTCATACTGTCTGCTCAAGCAGCCCCGTCTCTCTTTGGCCTGGAGGAGGTTGAGTCGTTCTTTGCTGTTAAATGAAGTATTGATTTCCTATTTCTGTTGGCTGACATCCTGTCATACGAAAGACTTTAATCAATAGATCATATGTCAGCTGTAGTTATTTCAGATACCGTATTGTTATTAACATCATCATCATTTTTATTAGTTTGCATTTCTGCCTGAGCTGCCCTGGAGTACTAGTGTGTCTTTCCATTTGCTCCTTCCTCCAGCTCCTTTTCAACACAAGAGACCTCACAGCATAAGCTGCCAGAGAATAAACTTGTGTTGTCTTATGCCAAAAACAGGTAGTAAAATGAGGGATTAAAGGGAAAACTGCCCTTCCCCAAAAACCTACTGCTGCCATATCCTTTCTGTATCATCCTGAGTGAGCTGTTTCACCTTTTCTTGCCTGGTTTTTGCTGCACCAGATAAAATATGAGCTTCTCTCCTTCTCATTTGTGATTGCAGAACTTCTGGCAGGGTAAGAGCATCATCCCTCTCCTCTGTGGGGAGTGAGTTGGGCTCCCTGCTCCTCTCAGTGGCAGTTGCCCACTTTCCCTCTGCCCGTCTTTGCTGCCCCGGCGGCAGCTGAAGCCCCAGATCTCATCTCGCCACAGCGACGTTGTGCTGGAGCAGTGACAACCGCGCTGACGTGGGTTGTCTGTACATCCTGCAAAGTGCAGTAATTAACCAAAGCACATTTCCCCCTTTATTCTTATCTCATTCGTGCTAGTTTTTTACACAACTATTGGCCTCACCTGTCTGTTACACAAGAATGGTTGAGAGGTGGATCAAGTCTACATTTCAGGAGGGAGACATTCTGCTGCCTGTATTGTCAGTCCACACGCCTCATTTTTCACGGGATCTGTGGGGACTCCAGGCTGCTCAGATTTGGCCCATGTAATTTGTCATATCTCCTTTTCCCAGGCTTTTCTCTAGTGATGGATTTCTGTTGTGTCTAATGCTTTTCTGTCAACTTTCAGGTCCTTTATTGGCAAAAGGCAAGACTGGAATCTCTAACAGAGGAATAGGACACAAAAATTAATTTCTACAGTTGCATTCTTTTTAGCTATGGTGTTCCTTTGCACATCTAATACATAACTGATGGCAAGCAGTTCTCTTAGAAAGAAGTTAATGTTTGGTTTGGGGCATTTTCAGAAGGTATAAATATTCAGTGAAAATTATTCACCTTGCTTATGGAATTTTTTTTCACTTAAAGCTTTATTTTGGTTAAGAAAACAGCAAAGGCTTATGTTAGAGTATTTGTATACTTGCATAATTAAGAATGTCTAATGAAGTCTTGCATTTCTATTTTAAAAATTATTTGTGGCTTTCATTCAAAATAAATTAGCTGCATAATGAATACATTTTAGGACATCTACTAATGAGTTTTAAATTTTTTTTTTCTTATAGAATCATAGATATTTTGGCTCCTAATTGATAGCAATTCTGCCTTCTCGTGCTTCCAAGACAGCGCAGCATAGTTCTCTGAAATACAGAGAAATATTGTACAACATCTGACCTTCAGGTCTTGAGAGACAAAGTTATCCAAAACATAAAGCTTTGCACCAGAACCCAGAGCAAGTCTTGTGATGCAGAAGCAAATCCTTTCATTCTGCTGTGTGCAGCTGATAGTTTAATGATGAAATATTTCAGTTTCAGGCTGTTTAAAATCCCCATTTAAATGACAGAGAATGTAACGATTTTAAATTCTTTGACTTAGGAAGAAAATAGGAGCTAGCAAGATCCCAAGTTAAATCCTAAGAAACTTTAAAGTGTTTATGCATAATAGAGATTTTACTTTGTATGTGAAACAGTACATTATGTACTCATCCTACATTTTCAGTTTGTTTTCAACATTGGACTTCTGTTTCAATGCAATCGTGAAAAACTCTCTGTCTGTAATTTGATGTAATTGGGCTGTGATGAGAACTAATGGACAGATAAAATACCTTTTGACAGCTTTTCAGAATTCGTGGGGAAGGGAAAATACCCATTCTTTTTTACATAAATTCATCTATGAGTAACAGCTTTGATTATGGTACTCATAACTGGGGAAGATGCTACCATACACCAGAATTACTCCTAATGAATCCAGACAAGGAATTAATCTCCCCAGTCTGAAAAAGGAGTCATCTGACATTTTAGCTTTTCAGCTTTCACTCAGCCTTTAAAATCATACCTTCATGGTTTTCCTTCTGACTTTGCAATGAACCTCTCCTAATTTCCCTGAAATTCTTCTTTTCTCTCCACAAACTGTTTACTTGTGAACATGAAACGTTTAATTTCTCCCTTTTCAGAAGGCATCAGTGGTCAGCCACCAAAATCATTGAATATTGGTATGAAGCAATTAAAAATGTTGACTGTCTGAAGTCAGTAGTAATTTTGCCTTCATTATTATTTAGGGATTTTTCCACAAATGAGAGATGTGCTTTCACATAAACAAGTCCTTTCAGGTAAGTCCAAGTCCAGTAACAAGCAATGCAAGTTGTATATTCCTTTTTAAACTGACTAAACCTTACTTGTTAATCCAGCCCAAACTACCCCATAACCTGAATAAGTCTGACTTTTTTTTTTTAAATTGAGTCATAACTTTTTTAGGTTATAATCAGGACCAGTATCTGGTTTAGCCAAATTCCTAAGCACACATTTAAGAATATGTTCATTGGTTTTGATAACTTCAATTCAGAGCTGAAGTGCCCTGCTGAGCTACTCTTAATGCTTTCACTGCCCTTTATAACACTTCATAGATGAAACTCCTGTTTGAGCCAGTAGAGGAAGAAAAGCCAGCTGGGTTACCCTGACTAAAGAGTTTAGTCTCCAGAACACCACCAGGAGGAACATGCAGTACTGGCATGATCACTTTATCCTGTGCATTTTGAGTTACTGGTCTTGGTCTGTAGATTCAGGCAGATCATAAATGTTCATATGGAGATTATTAACAACATGTAGAGAATGGATAGAAAATTTAATAAGATAGCAAACACTTTTGCAAGCACCTGTTCTTTCAAAACCTGCTTGTCTACAGATTTATGTCTCTTGCTTGATTGGCTTTAGGACCGAATTATAGTAAGATTTTCTGTTGTCCCTGCATATATGGACAGTCTGTTCCTGCAGAGTAGTTTGACAGCAATATGCAGGCAGCCATTTGACTGCACATCTCTTTCAAGACTCACAGGTGGCTGAGGTAAGCCTGTGGGTGTTTGAACCACAGGGTCTTCTCTGTGTAGCCTGCAGCTTTCTGTGGCATCTATAGGATCCTGATTCTCCCGGGACTTTTGCGCTTTTGTCCAACACGACTGAAACTGAACAGCAGATCGGGAAGTTGAGTGTCCACGAAAACATGCTTTTCAGTGCAGTCCAGAGTGGTATGAGAATAACCAGGAGCTGGTCTCTAGAATGAACATTTTCCAGGTCTGCTGAAAGCTGGAAATACATAAATAAGCTAGTCAGGATCACTCGATATGTAGAAAAGTACAGCACATTTTACCAGGCCTCCCAGGACAAAGCTCCAGCTGAGCTAAACCACGCTTCCTCCTCCAGAGGCTGCTGCTGCTGGAGGATGATGCTCTGGGGCTGGTGGAGACCCATCCAGTTTTCCTAAGTAATTTGCAGACAGACCCTTTGGAGGACGTACCTCTAGAAACATTTTTAGCGCAAAGATGAGTTACAGCAGACAGCACTCCACTCAAGCTTCCCTTCCTTCATGTCTCTAAATGTTTTCTACCCCCATCACCCTTTTCCAGGCTCAGGACTTTGAAGGTGCTTCTCCCTCCTGTGAATCTGCTGCTTTCTTGTACAATTAGCACCTCAATTCACCTGCTAGACATGTTCTCAGTCCGGCTTTCATTCCTCGATGTCAGGGAAGATGAGATTTTAGCTCATAAGCTTTGCCTGAAGATTAGTTCTCCTTGCTGTGTGGTGGTGTCTGTTTTCTTAGTCTGGGCCCAAGCAGTCACACAGCTTCTAACTGAGGAGGTACAATTTTCATTGTACCAAACCTTCATCTGAAGGTTTCTCCTCCCTGAGGCAGTCAATCCCCTGAACTCGCATGGGAGGCCCAATGTAATATTCAATTCAGTTTACAAAATTAGTTTGGATATTTTAAAACATTACTTAAGAGCATACTCAGTCTAAGCTTTGGATTTTCTTCAAGAGTCTGCTCGCAGTAAACCAAGAAGCAGTTTAGATTTTAATTTATTTCTCTCTGCCCTGGATACCAGTCACTCACAGGTTTCACAGTCGGAGTGGGTTTCAGGATTATGTCTGTCATTCCTTCAGTGCTGTGTGCGACACCAAAGCGTGTGGCGTATGCAGGGTTCAGCTGAGCCGTGTGTTGCTTTTTAAGGTTCTCCTTATGACTGCTTCGCCAGACTTGCTGCAAGAGGGCAAAAATCTTTCCCAGTTAAGATTATAAGGATTTTTTATTATTATTATCATGACAAATATACCTAAACATGCATGAAAATCAAATTAATTAATTGCAAATTTTTCTCAGAGTCGCAGAAGCTGTGGAGGAACCTCAGGGCTACTCTACAGCAGCTTTCAACATTTACAATCCCTAGCACATACCTGAGTCTTCAACCTCTGGGAAAAAACAACATAAACCTTCATCTTTCTATGTTGCTATTAATAGCTGGAGGAAAGGCAACAGAAATCTTATCTCAAAGCTAGCTACACCTAGTAACTATGGTTTGCTATGTTAGCTCAGCCTGGAGTCTTTCACTATTTTAGAGTGAGATTGTTGGGCTAATTTCAGGTAGGTACTCCCATAGGAATGCCCCTATACCTCCTGATTGATGGAAATCTATTTCCTATGCAAAAAAATGTTACAAGAATTGCAAATTTCTCCGTTTGTGTCTCTGGAATTTCAATCGTTTCTGTAAGATTTCAGAGTTCCTCACTCCCTGGCACTCCTGCAAAGCTCATAAACGCTACAAGAGCAGAGATCTTCTGGTCTAGGTTGCATATAATGCTCATAAATTTTATTTATGAGCAGGGAGAAGTGCTGAAGGCAAAAGTCTCTCTAGTACTCCAGCTTTATAAATGCCACAGGTGTCATTAGCCTGTTGGGTGTTCTTGATCCTAGCCAAAATAAAATCAGAGGGATACCTTCTGATACTTAAATATGAATACATTTTACTCTCTTTTTGTTTTCTCAACCTTGAATTGTAAAATGTCAGCTGCATTGAAAAAAAAAAAGTTCTGTCTTTCTGATTTCCTACACAAAAAAGAAGGAGATTTTTTGTGAAATCAAAGTAACGCATGAAGAAAACACCTATTCATAACAAAATGTTTGTCTAGGATATGTGAATATGCATTTGTGTTTTCATCAAGCTGCTAAACAAAGTGGTACATTTCTATTTTCAGAAGAAAAGAGACAAAATTAAATAAATTAGATAAGCTCTTCTGGAACATCCTGGGTTTTTCAGGTCCATTGCTGCCATTGTCCCAGCTGCAGATGGGGCCCATTGGGACACACCTGAGCTTGAACCAACCTAGCAGGAGTATCTGGGGCAGGGAAGCTGCTGGAGAACAAAGCCTAGTGCAGGCTTGAGTAATTTTATAGGAACCATGGCAGAGTAATGCCTGAGGTAGAGACTAGCTTCTCAGTTTTATATACATCACTTCCTTTAGCAATAAGCAATTAAAACAGATTCATATTTGACAGAATCCATTGAAAAGGAGGATACATATTTTTTGGAGTTGAAAGTATTTCATCAGTTCTGTTTAAAAAGTAGGATTCTATGCTCTGTAATTTATCAATTTAAAAGGAAATTGTGCTCTCCACAGAGATCCAAGAAAATTTGTTGGCTTCAAAAGGGGGCTGTTAAGAGGAGGAAGAAAAGAGGAGGTTTTGGGTAAACCAGTTGCTACAAGAATTATGATTTTTGGTGAGATCGATCACAAGAAATATAAAAAATGCTCCTAGAGCTTGACTGGCTTTTATTACATATGATGCCATCACTTTGATGTTTAGACCTCAACTTGCATTCTGCTGACTTGTTATCTCTCTGGACCATGGTACTTCCTTACTAGTCACACTTTATGTTCACTTATTCACATTGCTGCATTTCTCTGCTCTGTTGTATCTGTCTGTTTTCAAGCTTCTGAGTACAATTTCAGGTCTCCATTATTGCAGTCTAGCTGCTGAAACCCCTAAAAGGTACTGGTATTCTGGAAATTTCAGTTAGAGGTTCATAACCTATTTTTAGCCCCACACTAATCTCATGCCTACCTATGCTGTTGTACCAAAGGAAAGTGAATCACTCCATGCATTAACAGTCCCAGAACACAGAACTACTTCAGTCTTGGATCTGCCTATATCCAAGTATTGTGCTTTCTGTAGGAGGAGATTTTCCTGTCAGTTTTGCCCCTGCTGTGCATGCAGCACAAGAAACCAGGAAAAGCCAAAAGGAGGGCTCTTTCTTCACCCCTATATATGATGTGCTCTTCTGGAGAATTTTGTGATTCCCCTTTACTCAACCCACCCTTCCCGGAAACTGCTCCTCTCCTGTGTCCACAGCACAACAGATACCAAGTGCAGCCATGCCTTGGATCTGTGCATGGAAAATGGTGTGATTCTGTCATCTGCCACATCTGGGAGCACCACCACCAGGGAGAGTGGCCAGAGACCCTCAGACCACCTGCATTTTGCACCGTGACCCGGTACCTTTAGTGAACAGAGATACAACTCCAGCTGACGGGTGGGATCCAGCGCAGGAGAAGGTAGCTGGGGGCAGTGGTTTCCTGAAGCACACTTTCTTGAGCTTTTCAGGCATAGCTAATGTAAGTGAGGGAAGACAAAGCTGCTTTGAAGGCTGAGACGGTAGTTACTTAAATTATTTCTGAAGCAAATACTTTAAAAACTGGAGCACAGGGAAGAGGCAAAATTAATGGATTAAATCAGAGCTGATTTCCAGCTGAGCTCCACAACGCATGTAGGGAATAATCCCCAGCACACAGGGAACCAGAGCAGGGTAATGCAGTGAGGAGCAAAGCCCAAAGCCCTCAGTGGGTCCTCGACACCATGTACTCAGAATAAATGGGGGGGTGTCCCTCTGTGTAAGGATCAAATAATAAAATACATCCTTTAAGATACAGCATGAAGTGCTGTGAAATTATTCCTTAAAGACCTGCAGCTGCCCTAGAAGCCCCTGGCCTCATTCTTTGCAATCAGAGGGTTTCAGAACAATTCCCCCAGAAGCCTGCCTTGCTCTCTCTCCAGGGACTCTGAGGGGAGCAAAGGGTAACAAACCAGCTGAGGTCTGCTCAGGCTTAGTGCCTGCCTCCAGCTTTTAGTAGCTAGATAAAGGTTATCCCACCAGTTATAAAGGTGTGCAAGAGCAGACTCCTGCAGGAAGGCAGCCAGGTGCTATGAGTCGGTGCTTTACCCTGGATAAAATTTATCTGCTGCACAAGTAGATAAGCATCACTTCAGCTTTCTGCAGGAATGGACTCAGCATCAGCCACATAATGGCAATGGATCAAATCAAACAATCATAGAATGGTTTGGAAGGAATCTTGAAGATCATCTAGTTCCCACCCCCTGCTGTGGGCAGGGACACTTTCCACTAGACCACTTTACTCATGTTACATCCAATCTGACCCTGGACACTTCCAGGGATGGGGCATTCACAAATTCTCTGGGCAGCCTGTTCTGATGCATCATCACTCTCCTAGTGAAGAATTAGTTTCTAATAAATCTTAAATAATAAATAAATAATTAAATACAAACAAATAATAAATAAATAAATAATGATGTATCACATCCTCCATATACTTTCACAAACAACACTATCAGGTCCAGCTTGGACTGGAAATGCCACAGCTGAGGAGCATCTGTCAGGAAGAGAAACACAAGAGTTTCTGGCAGATACTTCATGGGTGGCATCACATGCTCAGTTACACCAGTGATGCATTAAAACTGTTCTTTTTGTATACAGCAAACTTACAGAAAATGAGTGTGCAAGCCTATCAGAAAAGCAATCTCTCCTTCTGGCTCCTGTGTGACTCTGGTGTGAGCATCTGAAAATCCTGCTTTTTAACTACTGTCTCTAACAGACAGAGGAGAGGTGAGGCAGGAGGTCTTTGAGAAACTGAACAACTTGGAACCCCTGCCCTGGCAAGGGCCATTTCTTTCTCCTAGGAGATGGCTCCATAGATTTGTTTGAGGAAAGAAATCCATATCTGATGTTGCACAAAAATTGCAAGCAAGTTTTCTGGTCACAGGAAGATCAGGGAGCATATGAATGTGATCCCATATCGTCTCCTTCAGATCAAATGTGACCTATTCCTCATCCCCATGGACTCAAGATCAAAGGGATCAAGACTTCACCTGAAACCTCTAACAGGTTCCCTAATGGGCATCACCAGCAGACAGAATTCAATAAAAAAAGGTTCTTCATTAAACTGAAATGCAGATGTGAACCCTTCCAGGATTTTTTAAGTCAAAGGGGAAAGAAAAGAGATGTTTTGCACTTCAACATATAACACTATTTCATACACTGGCAAAAATAATCTAATTTCTTGGGATAGGGTCATGGTGAGCTGCAGGCTGGTTTTGAACTGTGCTGCTGAGGTCTGGAGGCTTTTCCTTTCCTAGGCATAGTGTTGGAGCATAGCCATGTCACCAAGGTCAGCATGGCTCCTCTGGTGCAAGGAGATACCAAGAGCAGAAAATCAGCTGCTGGCACGTGATATCTGAGGAAAAGGGCTAAAAATACTGACAAGAGTCCTTGCAGTTTCTGCCTGGGTTCAGGTGGCAGAGCGGGTGGTGTCCAGCTGAGTACCAGGTCACACCTCTCCCTGGGACAGGTGGCACTCAAGCCTCAGCCCTGACCTTCCTTCGACTGGATAAAGCAAACTCCTTGTGTTGCAAGTGCTTTTGATCCGTCTCCAGCCATGGCCAGAGATCTCTGGGGTTCTTCTCAAATCTGCCTTGTTATGAGGTTGCAAACATAGCCCATCTCAGTTTTCCTTCCCAAAGTCCTTCCGTCTTTTTCAAGTTTCTTTGAATGAAGGACTTTGCTTTTCACAGATGGTTTTCTGGGTCAGCATTATCAAATAATCCTGGTACTGAGGGCACATTTTATACCAGTGAGATAACTTATATCACTTTCACAAATGAAACTGTTTTTAGTGGCAAAGAACTTTTTTTTGTATAACAATTTCTGACCTCATTTTTTCAATTGGGGGAATACTTTTCCTTTGCACTACCAGCTGGTTCATAGCAATAACCATTTGAGCCCAAGTGAGGTAAATAGTCTTTCAGTGCTTTTTTGTAATCGGAAGCAGCTGTGCTTTGGATATTTGTCAGCAAATATCACCTACGCATGAAAAAAGAAAACACACACTATGCTTCAGAATATATGTTTCAGTTATCACAAGATAAGCACACGATTTGATCATCATGTTACTTATCAATTTTCCACAAAAATAGATTTAAAATGCACTTGTTTGCTCTGTGTGGTTTTTTGTGAAAGGGAGGGATTTTTTTCATTTCTGCACGCACCCTGGAGAGCGACAAGCACAGCACTTCCAGGCATATCCCAGAGATGCACACGGCAGCTGTGGCATCTCAGAAAGCTGAAAACTTGCAGATTGGTTAAAGGCCAAAAGGGTCTTTGGGTGATTGTGAGGCACTGAGAGGTTGCTGTCACTGAAGTCCTAAGGAATAAACCTCTGAGATACGCCCAGATATTTAATTCATTTCTCCAGACCCTTGTAACTGTTTAGCAGCTGCAGGACCCATCAATACACTTGCAGCATTACTAGTGTGCTTTCAGTGTGCCATAAAAGGGATGGGAACCTTCTCCACTCACAGGCAGCATTTCCAGACTGCTCCAATGATTGTGTGAAAGTGGGAATTTGCATAATTTCCCCATCTGACAGGGAAATGGTACCTGGAGAATAATTTTGAGGTCATAGTTTTTAATAGGAAAATCTAAAAATATTTACTTTAAAAAGGGGGTAACATTCATCCAGATGCAGGCTCCCCAGAAATTTAGGCTTGGTTTCTGAATCGCATATGTTCTTCAAAATACATGTTCACTCCAAATGAAGCCATATCTCCTGCTTAATACATTTTTTGTGTTGAGCTCAACCATCCATCTCAAAAGTTGAATACTCTAATTCAGAGCATTCAAGATTTACTAATGTAGCTCTCAAATTGTAATGCAGATAACAGTGCCTCTCTGTGAAAGCATTCAATTTAGAGATAAAATAGAAAAGGACTCTATTCTGCATTTCAGTATTGATATAATTTAAGCACCACAACAGTGCAATTCATTCTTGCATGCCTTTGGCTAACTGCCATCACAAAAATGGTGTGTGGGGAGAGGGAGAAAGAGATGTTATTATAGAAGAAGTGTACTGGGAAGAGGGTGGTTTTTATGGTAGGAACTGTACCTGTGCTATTAGTTTTGTTGCACAGCTCCAGTTACACTCTGGCCATAAATTGTCAACGGGCAGGCTTGGCCCATAAAATACATTATTTTTCAAGACCTGTGAACTATTTTTCTGTTATCAGTTCTGGTAATTATTGCATTTGCAAACAAAGAAACAGTAGAACTGAGAACTGAAAAGCAAGACTCTCAGAGATTTTCTGGGTTCAAACATTCAAGCAGAGTTACCTTCAATAAATGGTTTTAATGCACTGAGGAGGCTTTTACCTGTGTGTGATGCAGTGCCAGGAGTATCAATGGACCAGATATCTGAATGGGAGAAGCTGGGTATTTTCCACTCTGATTTTCCTGGCTGTATGGCTTTAGAATTATTTGCTCACATTAGAATTAGTGAGAATAAATTATTTTTAACTAACTCTAAATATTGTGACTTGTGCAATAAAAAGAGACGTGAACTTGAACTTTAGCAAACCTGGGAAAAGTCTCATAAATATTAAAGAGTGGTACATTTTGTGCAAAGTCCCTTTAAGCAAGCCTGCCTATTTCCATAGGGCAATGGTGTCTCAAGCCTATTTGAATAAAAATTGGTGATCATGTTTCTTTTAAAATAAATAATGCATTAAAAGTTTCTGTAAGAGCTCACTCCCAATATAACTCACCCATTCTCAAGCCAACACTGTGGTCCAAAACAAATTTCAGGTCATCCACAAGGTATTTCCAGCAAAACAACAAAACAGCTGTCAGTCTTCACCATCTCTTTTCTTACAGTAATTCTTCTTTTTACTTGAATTCACACTTAACAAGTCTTTCTCTTTTTCAGAGAAGAGCTGCTTTCTGAAGTCTGCAAATGCTGTGTTGTTGTCTGGGTTTGGACAGGTG